>SSNS01000202.1:803838-890105 GCA_006937985.1 Aphyosemion australe | reverse complement strand
TGGGCCAGCGGCCTGAAAACCCATCTTGGGGACAACATGGCTAGCAGAGGCAGGGCACATACCTTTAGGACGCTCCCGAAGGCGTTTCTCAATCTTTCCCGCCAGAGAGATGAGTTCCTCCAAAGTTCCAGGTTCCTGACAAAAGGCTAGCTGGTCCTGGATGCGGTCAGACAGGGCCTGGGAAAATGCCCCCTTGAGGGTATCCTGGTCGGCTGTCGATCCCGACGCCACTGTCCTGAAATCAATGGCGAACTCTGCCACCGTTAGTCTCCCTTGGCGTAAGTTCCACAATTTCTTGGCTATCTCTGCTGGGGATTCTGTAGAGCCAAAAGTCTGCTTGAACTCCGTTAAAAAACTCATTAGCGGACCTCTTAAAAACTCAGCGCTCTGGCTTCTACTCTCTGCCCACAATAAAGCTTTGCCCCTAAGCAACCCAATAATATATGATATCTTGGCAGAGTCAGTAGCAAAAGCTTCAGGAGCTCTTTCAAAAGCCAACTTACATTGGAGCAGAAATCCATTACATTTTCCGATCTCACCAGAGAAGGTGTCCGCTGGTGGTGAGTCGGCGCCCCGGAAGTAACCAGGGGTTGACGGACCCGGAAGTACCGTCGGTGCGGTGGCAGAGGGTCCGGAGGTGGAAGGTTCCGGGGTGGCTATCTTGTGGGTTAGCTGACGTAGCAGGTCGTCCATCTGATGCAGACGTTGCGTGGTGGTGGATAGTTGCTCCACGAGGGCATTGAGAGCGGTACTATGCGTGGCAAGAGCTTGGGCTACGGCAGGAGGGATTGATTCCGTCGTGGGAACTGTCTTTTGGCCGGATGATTCTGTCATGTCGGAAGGTACGTGTTTCACCCACGACATGTAGAATCAAACACAGACAACTGACTGAAAGGAAATCAAGATATTTATTAAAGACACCAAAATAAAGCGCTGCTCCAAACGGGTGGCAGGAATGTCCAGGAGCTCTGTAAAACAGAACGGGTAAGTCTCTGGTCTTGGTGAGGGAGAGAAGAGGATGGTTGGCTGGCTTACTGTCTCCAGGAACGGTGTGAGAGCTCGGGGGGGAAGTTGTCAGGCTGGGGGTTGTGGTAGTGGACACGGAGAAGAGCAGGATGGTCCAGGGGCAGGCAAGCGGTAGAGAGCGGGCAGCCAGGGAAGGAGTAGGGTAACTGGACTGGAGCGTGAGATCCAAGGAGGTTATGGCAGCTGAGTTGCAAATGACTGAAAACACCTGAGGTGGCAAAAACACAAGGAATTACTGGCTTGTGACACACTAGAAACATATACAAAAACACTGGAGGCTTCAAGTGGCTCGAACTACCCAAACATGAGTAATCATCCGGCACTGAGGTGTGTCCAGCTGCTCCTTAAATGCCCTGGCTGGATAATTGGTGATTTGTCTCAGCTGGTCCTGCTCTCTACACGCTCACCTGAGGAACACTAGGAGAGGAGATCAATTAGCCATGACAACGACAAGGCTAAAGGTCTCATTGTTTTTTCAATACATTTGCTGTGGTCTCTAGTATGAATGAATGCCTTGTGATTTATTCTCTGTGGGAAAAAAAGCTCTGGCGCCTGTTACAGGAAGTAGAAGTGCGCTGGAGGAGTGGGGGGGTGGAAAACAGCAGGATCTGGAGTCTTACGCATTAATTTTCATAATATTCAGACATCTCGCCCCTGACTGGCTAACAGAAATGTGACTCTTCCACTGCCCTCATTTGCTCTGCAACATTGATGTTTTATCTCCACAAATAACACAAGCCTGAAGGAGTTCTGCCAGGTTGTGGAGTTGCTAATGCTAACTGTTAGCTTCCATTAGCCGAGACGTGCTCTACTCTCTCCTGGCTGCAAAAATTAACACAGACAAGGTGGGTGAATCCATGAATGCTAATTTATGGTGTGAAGTAGATATGTCAGGCTTTTCTGACCAGTGTCTCCCTGTCTTTTTTCTTTCTGCAGCTAATGCAGGAAATAGGGGCAGAAGACTATTTTCACGTTCAGCCTGCATGTGAAACTCAGAGTGACCCATTGAATTTCAAAAATAAGCAAAAAGCAGTTTCTCAGTGAACCTTCGGTGCAGCATAAGAAACAATTACTCAAAGGCATGAAAACATCTAAGTTTTCAATTCTGATTTAAAAGTTACTAGAACTGGGGCAGATTTGAAGACATTGTGGCTTAAAGAGCTGGGGTGCCACCAGCGACCTGAATTAACATGTCAGATTATTATTTTTCCTTTCACGATAGGCGTGCAAAATAACAACTGCTGTAAATTAATAAATGCATCTATAAAATGAATGACATCAGGGTTCAGTAAAATGTTTTTGTCTCAAAGTACAAATGCAGAAAGGCTCCTTTGACTGCAGTGTTTTTAACAAATGCTTTTATTTTAGCATCTTTTTACCTTTTTTATCGCATTTGTCTTTAAAATATGAAAGTCATATTTGGATAAAATGATTAAAGTGAAAAAATGCCATTTTTGAATTTTTGCATATATATATAAACAAATTTAAACAAACAATGTTTGAGCACTGTTTAGATTTTATTTAAAAAAATATTTGTACAAAAAAACCTTTAAACATACAGAATAATGGCAGTTTGAACACAAACCGCAGCGAAGCATTTTTTATTTTAACACTGAGCTAAAAGTTTGGGACCCCACCAAACAGTTTTCTCCAAAGTGCAGTTCCTCCTCTTGTTAGGGATCCAGATATAAAACCATCACCATGTGTGACACATTCCATGGAAACAAACACTGCAAACATTTTGCATAAGAGTTCTCTTTTGTCATTATTCCTCTTCAGTCAAAGACAGTTCCTCCTTCAGTTTGACGACAGGTCACCTGCATCCACCTGTCTGTGTGGAGACTGTACAACCAGACTGTATTGAGGTGGATGCTCCCAGTTCCACCTGCAGTCTGGGACCTCAGAACTGTCCTGGCTGTACAGCGGCGGTGCAGGAAACATGTCCGCTGTGTCGACTGACACCATCAACTCAGGCAGATCGCTGGGACAGAATTGATTCTGGGACTCTTCATATGAGGGAGGAAAAGAACTGGGCCTCCTGGAGAGAAGATCCAGTTCAATAAATAAAAATAATTTTGATTTTCATACAGAAAAGTGTTAGTTTGCTGAGAAATTAAAGAAAACGATCTTATTTATTTACTTGGAACAGAATAGAATAGAACCGAAACAGACACAAACCTCTCAATAGTGAAGATTTGGATTTGTCGCTCGATTCTCCTCCTCTGGTAAATTTTGCTCCTCATGCTGTGACTGAGGCTCCAGAAGACCCCAGTGAGCAGAGCCAGAAGGCCAAAAGCAATCATGATGTAAGCAGGAATGAGCTTCACATCATTGCCATGCTCCGTCTGCAGGGACACCACGTAGATCCCGATGCACGTCATAGCAAACCCTCCAGCAGATAAAAACTTACGGACGAAGGACAACAGCTGCTTCTTCACATTCATGGTCCCTTTTTGCTTCTTTGCTGGAAATTAAAGTGGTCCGTTGGCTGTTTTCCTGCCCTCTGGTGGAATTTTTTTCGTATCTTAAAAAATGTCAACAATGCACCCTCTCCTTGTTTAAATAAAGAAATAACAAGTGATCAGAAGTGAGCATTACTGCAGGTGAGAGTCTGTGTGTCTGAAAGTTCCTGTGCCTCCTCAGTCATAAGGGGAAGTGTCTGAGGTAATCCTGCCTTCTCGGTTGTTTATTAACACAATATTAATCTGGGTCACATGGATGAAGGAGATAGTGTTTGTGGTGAAATTATAGGGTTTCACTTATGATTGCATATTTGTCAGCTTGATGGTATTTCTAAATTACTATACTTATTTATATTAACAAATACGTTACTGTGATGTATTTCTTTTTCTTTTTTTTTTTTTTGGCCCTGACAGGTCTCTACTCAGTAGAATATTTCTGATTGACTCTAAAAGTTTGCAGTTAGGATCAATAAGAAAATCCATTGAGTGCAAAACTGATCCTAATGCATGTCTATAACCTGTAATGAGTAGACAACAATTAGACTTTTATTAAATCAAAGGGTTTACAAACTACAAACCTCAGCAACCTTTTATTCAGAAACATTTTTTAAATAAACACAAGCAAAAAAGTTAACAAGAAGCATTTGTAATTCTCATCAAACCACAAAATTGTTGCAAATTTTCCAAAAGGTTTGTTACAAGGTACGACCCCTGTGGGGCACCATGGTCTTTTATCTCTTACTGTACAGCTGCAGATTTGTAGCCTAGTGAACTAGACCAAATTCTTGCTTTGCAGAGTTTGTTCTTGGCACGCTTCATTGGAACCCTCACAGCCTGTGGCTGTCCAAGCACAGCTCGCTATAGTTTTGGTTGGGCCACTCACAGCGCTCTATATTGTGGGCCAATCACAGAGCGGGAGTGGCCGATGACGTCAGCGCTGCGGCCGCGAACACAAACAACATGGCGGCAAGGCAGGAACCACATTCGTTTGAAACGGCTTTGTCATCAACATTGGATTATTTAGACTCCAACGTGCGTAATGGTGCGTTCACACCGGCCTTGACGTATGCGTCAAACAACGCATACTTCATGCCGTTTTTGACGCCTATATATTTTTGACATTGACGCAGCTTGCGTTGACGCAGCTTGCGTTGGCGCAGCTTGCTTTGATGGTTGCGTCGGCCCCACGGAGAGGGGAAGGGAGGAAAGAGCGCGTGCGCGGCTCTCTGTTGCCAGATGTTTGTAACAATGGCAGATCCTATCGAGACAATGGCAGCATAAACGTTGAAAAAACACTCACCCGACACGCCGAGTTCTCTAGCAATTTTCCTCCAAGCAAGGTCCTTTCTATTCCGATCTCGGTAAGCATAGCAAGACGGGTCATACAGTTCCCGATAGTTGCAAACGGTGATGATAAGTTTCTCCTCCATTGCTGAATGAATTTATCTTCTTCCCTCACTCTGCTGTGACGTATCAACTGGCGCTCTGATTGGTTGACGCTTGTAAAGCGACGCAGAAAGTTCAGCTAGCTGAACTTGCTTGACGTTTGCGTTGCAAGCGTTGCAAGCTTTGCATCAAAGCTTGAAAAGCGTGAAAAGTATCAAGCTTTGACGTGCCCAACGCTCACAAAGCGACGCAAGGACTTTGACGCAGCTCTGACACGCCTTACCATAGACTTAACATTGAAACTGGCGACGCATACTTTATGGCCGGTGTGAACGCAGCATTAGTCTGTCGGCTATACTTAGCGGCTTCTTATTTTTATCAAAGTAGTGCAATGTCCCAGTACACCTGATATTCACATGTTTTTCATACAAAAACGACAGAAATCATTGATGTTAGAGGCCATTGTTGCCTCCCGCTTTTCCGTCGCTGTGATTACATCACGTTGTTCGTTACTCTGATTGGTCCTAGTGCTATCCAATTGCGTGTTGACATTTTGAAAGACAACTGTAGATCCCGCCTCATGACTGAGAGCCGACAATGGTTCGTGGCCAGACTATATATTCACATATAAAGGATGGCTTGCCAGGCTAGCAGGTTTGGGCTCATGTGGAAATTTACTTAAATCATGACTTCAGTCTTAATTTCTCTATACATTTTTGGCAAGTTAGTTTTGCTTTTGTTTGCCCATCCACTCTTATATCCTTCACTCATTTATCTGATTGACTTCCACTCTCCTGTTTTAAAACCTTCATTTTTGGGTAGCTGATTTGGTTTAATTTAGTTTTATTTATTTATTTTTAATAACTTTTTCATGGTGTGTTCTTTTGTTGTGGCTACATACTGTAGGTCATAACAACTGGGGGCTAGTCTGAGATGTTGCATGATTGTTGTGAACAGTACCAGAGGCCTGTTTTTATATATGTTTGTGTTTTGTGAGGACATTTTTGAAAAATAAATTTCAGTAACTTACACTGTATGATTTCCTTTTCTTGCTGCATCTCGAGCAAGGTCACAACAGTTGGGGGCTTATCCGGGATGTTGAATAAATGTTGTGATCAGTACTGGAAATAAATCTAGTTTTGTTCCTGCTGCTGTGACCATTCTTATTAATCTATAACTTGTCACTCATATTTATAGGACTCATTCATTTATGTCTATGTTTTAGGTATTTTATTAATGAGATAGCAGTCTCTTGTTTACAACATTTTATTGTAAAGCACAGAGTTAGTTAATTAATTAGCAAGTGAGCATTTTAATGGTGTCTGATTTTTTTGTTGCTGTTACTTTTTTTCTTACTTGGTGTATTAATGTTGTATTGTGTAGTTAGTGTGTGTGAAAGGGGGGTGTCAGATCTGATCTCATGGCAAACCAAATCTACCCATGGGTATAAATAAAGTCACCTTGAACCTTGGAAGTCTGGTTTTATGTATGTGTATGTTTTGTATGAAAAATTTTAAAACAAATTTTAGTAACTTATATTGTATGATTTTCTGTTATTGCGACATTTTAAGCCAGGTTATAAGAATTGGGGGCTAGTCCGGGATTTTGCATGGAAGGAAGTTGTGTTGAAGACTCTTGATTTACTGATTGTTTTGACCAGTACTGGAAATCTGTTTTATGTATGTATGTGTTTTTTATTCACATTGTTAAATAAATTCCAATAACTTACTTTGTATGATTTCCTTTTCATGTTGCATCTCGAGCCATGTTGTAATAGTTGGGGGCTTATCCGGGATGTTGTTTACTTGGGGGTTGTGCACTGAAAGCTCTTGGTTGTTCTGATTGTTATGAACATAAGTCTGTTTTTTATGCATGTATGTGATTGTAAGTTCTGTTAGAAAATATTTACACATATGCTAAGTATTACAAGGTATTTTCCTCTCAGACTTTTCCCCAGTTGGTTGCAAAGACTTATGTGTTTACACCATTCCTCAACTTTCTACATTATTTATGAGAAAATATGTGAAAATATGTGATCTTTCTATTCATTTGGATGTATATTACTTTCACACATCTAAACAGTCTGATTGCATTTAATTACTTTTATTAATAGCCACTATTAATTCATATTAGACAGAAACAAAATAATTTGTCTTGATATTAGGGATTTGTTTCACCTTGATACACATACAAATTTATTTTGTAATTTGATGTGTACTTTTCAGTTGTTTATTTTTAATTTCCCCCTGAGCTTGTACATGCCATAGAGCCCACAGCACAACACCATAACAATGTTGAACAATGTTAGTCTCGAGAATTTGAACTTTGACACAAGTCATACAGTGTTTATTTCTTTAAAGCTGTTCTTGTTAGTGACGATAAACATAAGTTGAAAAGAGAAAGGTGTGCTATATAACAAAAATCGTAAATGAGTTTGAATTTGAAAAGAATTTCCTGCTTTTCTAACCTTTGTGAATGTATTTGGTGAGTTTATCAGCTCGGCCAAGCTTGCCTTTAGAATAATTAGATGCTATCTGCAGTAAATTAGTAATTCAGCCTTTCTGCATTTATTTTCACATTTTCTCTCTTTGCTCTTTTCAAACCCCTGGCCTCATTTAACCTTAAATCAGAAGCTCTTCTTGTCCTTTGCTCGCACTTTGACCCTGAAACTCATAATACGTTTTTATCTTTGAACCCCTTGTTAGAGGAAATATGTCTTCCTCATTATATAAAACTGATTATTAAACTACTGAATGGGATAGATATCACACCATCAACATGTCAAGAAACTTAAATCCTCAGGTTTTACTGTTTCTGTTTGTGTTGCAAGCGTTTACAACCTAAATCCTTTGCAAAACGCAAGCAGAAGAAGCATTTGTCTTTTGTGACCAACGGTAATGTTCCCACCCTTTAGCTAAAAGAACACCATGCTTTATTTTGAGTAATAAAACTTTGCATTTTTTTCCTCAATGCACCTCTTTGTTAATGGGTCAGCGATTGTAACAGGTGATCTTGAATGGTGCAGTACTATGAATGAAAACGCACCACGCCTCCTTTTAGCTCTTCTTATGAATGCAGCTCAGGCGTCAGCATGGTCAGCCGTCAGTGGTGCATTTATAAACCTTATCTTTCTTATCAGTGCAGAGCTCAGCTTGGGCCAGTATCCTTGATGTTGCACCTGTTTTTCAGCTGGTTAACACACCCCTGTGTCTCAACACCATGCATATACAGTATATGTTTATTAATATGCAGATGTTACCAAGAAATAGGTCTAAGCATGCCTTAAATCCCATGCTGGTGAAAGAATTTTGCAGCCAGAAACAATGAATAAAGTTCCATGAGACATCAGACGCTCATAAATCTTAGCAGTGCAAAAACTTTACTTTGTTTTGAACATTCTGTTGATTTCTTCGTTATCTTTACGACAGCTATCACGCGGTGCCTGGACTGATATGAGTTGACCTAAGAGAGAACATGAGCTCAACAGGAGGAGAATGATCCTGCAATTAGCTGCCTGTGCATAACAGATAGTAAGTAAATAATCCGAAGCAAGTTTCTTCCGGTTCCTCTGGGAACGTGACGGTGCTCATGGGGATTTCAGAGCCTGTGTCATTACAACAGTTTCACTGTATGTGATAAATCCCACCTCAAAGTGTTTCCCTCTGGTGACTTGCTTTATTTATTTAGGATCTCAGAGCTTGGGTCCGTGTCTGGGATGGAGACTTAGCAGGGAGCTGATGGTGTCTGATTTGAGACAGCACATTTGTAACAGCACAACAGCTGATTTCCTGTGTGCTGGTATCATTAGAAGTTTCACAACTACAGACCTGGTGTCTCCTCCCAGTGCATGGAAAATCTCCAGAGGGATGCTGCAATAGGAAGCGGTCAAATCAGGATGCTAAACAACCTCACCTGACACTTTCCAATGAGGAGGAACAGAGGCTCTTCCTCCAAGCTCCTTCAGGATCACAGAATTCCTCATTACTCCTGTTTACACTAAAGGAATTCTGGGAAATTTCTGGGATGAAGAAAGGTGACTGAGAGATACAATGGCACGGTCTTCTCAGCCGTTGTGTCTCCATACAAAATCGTCCCTTTCAGGACTTTGCTAAGACGTCGGCATATTGCAACCATTTCAAGTGTGAGTGGTGTCACTGATCAGAGCCAAAAGACATCCACGGCTGCCTTATTTCATTCCGTTCGGGGGACTGGGAGAGGGGCTTTGTGAAGTAAAAAGCAACGTTTAATTACCAGAAGGGTTGTTTTTTATGGTGCTCTGTAGGAGACCACAAAGGAACCAACATTATGGCATTTTGGAGGGATTTCTGCTGCATTTTTTGGCGTTGAGAGTTTAAAAATGGCAATTTTAAAGCACCTTATTCTTCCATTCACCAGCTATTTCCAATTTTACAAATGCCAGTTGTTTGGCGATGTCTGCCAATATAGTCCTCTACTGAGTTACAACCAATCAGTATGAGTTAACATCAAGTCCTACCTTGTGAGAGACTGGTAAATGGTCTTATTGGGTCGGCAGATGAAACTGGGAAGTTGCGATAGAGGAAACGGCCCTATTGCCTCAGATGTGGAGGAGCTGACACTCATCCCAGCTGCCTCACTGCTCCTCCTGAATCCTGAGCACATAAAAAATGTAAATCTTTTCTGATTCTTCATACCATTTGTAACAAAAAAAAAACACATTTTAATGGGGTTGCATTCACTGAACCTATCCATCACTAGAGGACGTGTTTTATTCCAGTTCTGCACATATTTACAAAACTAGAATACCAATTTTACAGTTTTATTTAGTATTTTTCCTACTGGAAACAAGTTTTATTTCCATTTTTTAAACAGTTTCTTCCTATTTATATCCATAAGACTAATACTAAACTTTTAAGACTAAACATTACGTCACGTTTGCACTGAACTGAAAACAAAAATGCATTGATGTACAACTGATTTCAACATAAAGTGTACACAAAGTGTGTGTGTGACCACAAATCTAGCATATATATATATATATATATATATATATATATATATATATATATATATATATAAATGTGTGTGCTAAATTTGTGGTCACACACACACACACACACGCACACACCCACACACACACACACACACACACACACACACACACCTTCTTTTAGATCTCATTATTGAATGATAATAATAGACAGACTGAGACAGGGGGCCATTAGTTGTGAGGAAAGGAGTGAAGGGCCGGATATTAATCAGATGGACTCTGATGAGGACGCTGTCATCAATCAGGCTCATGCTGCACACTCAGCTGTACACAACTTCACTTGTTATATGGTCACTGACTCAATAGATATTCGTAATGAGACCCAAGTTTGGACCATCGTTTTACAGATGCAGTTTATGCACATAAATTACAAAGTGTGCAGAAGTGGTGGTGTGTTGCTGCAGCAGTAGCATCAGAGCTCCACTTGGGGCAATGTTGCTTTATGTTATTCCCACCAAAGTTACTGAGTGAGAGCCCTGCAGGATGAGTCGGAAACCATCTGATTCATTTAGTCACATATGTAACTTAATATGACCCAGTCTGAGGCACGCCGAGGCTCCATATGCCTGGTTTTAATAACCAGCGTGATGTTCCATCACACTGCAAGTTGTGGCCAAGTTTTTCCCTCATTTTGTCACAGATTATAAATCATCTCAACTTTAAGATAAAATCGTGATACTGTAAAAACTACCATCGTAGATAGCAGCAGGTTATCAAATCAGATCCAGGTGTGAAAGTTATTGTGGATATTTATACAATAAAAAAGCAAAAAAGGAGGTGAATGAAAGAAGAGTTGAAACTTTTTGAGTGGCCTCACTTTTCATGTGCTGCTGCATGTGCTCTTATCTGTAGTGTTTCACTGTTCTTTCTGACAGTAACTGTGCAAACCCACACAGTTGTCTTGGAGCAGCCGAGGGAGGCTCGGATCAATGAGGAGATCGATAGGGTCCCTGGGAGTCCTAATAGCCCTGTTACTGCTCCCTGACTCCCTGCCTGACTGCCTGATATAGCACCACACGGGGGGGCGAGGTGTGTGTGCCTGTGTGTTTGTGTCTGTGTGTGAAAAAGAGAGAGAAAGAGAGTGACATCCAAATGATGCCTGCTGAGTCTGTACTTACACTTCAGCAATGATGCAGCACAACAAGTTCTGTAATTGTGCACAATGATGGAGCTGATGGTGCATGTGTGTGCGTGCATGCATGTGTGTGCATGCGTGTGCGTGTGTGTGTGTGTATTGCATGACCTCAAACAGAGTTTTAAGTAAACATGATGAAAGTAGAGCAACTCAAAAACATTGAAAGAGCAGTTCAAACACCTACAGAATGACGTGCTGGTGGAATCATTTGGTTATCATGCATTTTTAACTATAATAGCCTCTTATGCTATCTCACTTCCATATAAAAAAGCTGCTTGTGCAAAATAAGGAAAACAGTTATTTTTAACTTTTAAACAAAATGCTGAGGTTTGCATCCCATCACAAACCTGCAAAACCGTGCAAAGTCAGTGACCCTTAACAACCTTTCCAATGCAGAATGCAGAACTCTGTGTTGCGTTACAAAAGTGTGTTTTCTTAAGGCTGGATAAATGTAATTTTATTCTAGAATTTGCAAAAGCAGCTGAATTTAAACGTTTTTTTCTGGCAGTAGAGTTTAGTTGCTAAAGTAAATCTGCTAAGATAATAATTTAGCAGTCAACAAGTATATGATGAGATATACAGTAAGTGTAAGGTTGATTCCTTCGGTTTTGTTATTCTTTTATGAGGTTCGTATAAAATTGTCAAATTCTGCATGTTTGCAGAGAAAATAAGGCAAAAGAAGGCCTACATTTAATTTAAAAACATGTTTTTTTTTTCAAATTTTTAATTATTTGTTTGCCTAAAATATAGCATATTTAACCAACTATTTTTCATTAGATTTGATTTCTTCCTTTTACTTGTATATTTTACTTATAAGTACTACATTTAGGTTGGTTTTACATGTCTTCAGATCTCCTGAGCTACACTACTTGTAAATCCAGCATGGTGACACATTTTCAGGTGAAAAGAGAATACACGAACACCCGAGGCTCCACCTGGTGTGCGTTTTTAAACTCCCGAGGTTTAAATCCAATAAAACCCTTTGATTCTGTTTGTCTTATATTACAGGAGCGTATCTGCAAAGCGGAACTTTAGCAGTGATGTATTTCTGGTTTTAAAGCCTTGATGTTGATGTCTGTGTCGTGTAGTCATTGTCTGCTACCCCCTCCTGTGCTTGTGCAGATTTTTGCACCACGATACAACACTGAATCTCTCAGCGTGCCCACTCAAAAAATGAGTTGTGAAAAGTACAATATATCAACACTGCCAAAGCTTGCTGTTATCCGAACTCCCCGCTGATTTCCCAGATTATCAGGCCTCGCACTGGCACCTCAGTTGTTGCAATAAACACGAGGAAAGGAGCAACAAGAACACGAGTCCAGACTATGTCGTTTCACACAGTTTCGAGTTTTTTCATATATGCTTTGTGAAATCTAAACAAATTTCACTTGAACTTCCAAATGAGGATGGGATTCAAAAAAAAAAAAAAAATCCTAATTGTGAGCAGTGGCGCCCTCAAGGGGTGGCAAGGGGTGGCCGAGCCTCCCCTCTGGAAAATTGCTGTCCACCCCACGTGGGCCCACGTGGTTCACTTTCATAAATCTTCACACAAAAATCCAATGAATGCATATAATTAATAAGTAAATAAATAAATCATAATTAAAATAATATATATGTTGCTGCTGCTCACCATTTTAAAAAAAAAGTATAAATAGTTTTTGTGTGTTTTTTTCCTTTAAAGCAGAAACAAGTGAATTAAGTTGTTCTAAAAAGCTATAACAGCAAATAGTAGAAATTTAAAGAGCAAGTTCACAGAGAAACCGTTTTTTATTTTTTAAATATGATCAGTCACTCTGAGTTTCAAATGGAGGCTGAACATGAAAATAGTCTTCTGCCCCTATTTCCTGCATTAACTGCTGATATAAAATATATGTAGAAACGTTTGGATTAGATAAAGCCACACAGATCTACGTCACACTGTAGATTAGCATTCATGGACTCACCCATCGTGGTTCCTGACGGGGAAGGCTGTTGTTGGTTTAGCGTCCAGGAACGAGCAGAGCACATCTCGGCTAGTAGAATCTAATTTTTAGCATTAGCAACTCCACCACACAGCAGAACTCCTTCAGGTTTGTGTTATTTGTGGAGATAAAACATCAATGTTGCAAAGTAAAGAGAGTCACTGTCAGTGTTGCATTGTTGTTAGCCAATCAGGGACGAGATGTCCGAATATCAGGAAATAATAACGAGCAGGACTCCAAATCCTGAGGTTTGCTGCTTCTCTCTTGTCCAGCTAAATTCTACTTCCTGAAACAGGAGTGCCACAGAAATTGACATTCACTCATACTAAAGGCCACTTCAAATGTATTGAAAAATGTGTAAATTTGGTCTTTAAATGTTTTGTTTCTCAAATTTGAGGTAAACCAGATGAGTATTGTTTTTAAATGAAAAAGAATGAAGGGGCTTGCAACACACAGCTGAAGGCTAAACGCTCTCAGAGTTACCACAAGGAGTAATGTGGTGGCCCCATCTGGCCTCCCTATGAACATTTTCAGGGGGCGCCACTGCTTATAAGCACAAGGAAGTCCCTGTATATGATCTGGGGAAACCCAAAAACAGGCTTTGCACCAGGATATTTGAAACTTGAGGCCGTCACATCTGAGCTGAGGTGGAGCTAACAACATGGGGTGGTTTTACACTTTAGCGCCAGAGAGGGTAACGTCTTATTTTGCAGCCGTGTGTGGGGGGATCTGTTAAACCCACAGATTATACATGGCATGGAATCCCACACCCGCATCAGAAATTCGCCTCTGCAACCCAATATAGCTCTCCGCAAATAAACCCCCGATGCCAGCCATGCACCCCATACATCACATGCTGTGGATGGAAGCACAGAAAGTTCAAAGATCCGCAGAGGAGTCATGTTGAAGGCAGATGTTGTGCTATATATCCATAGCTGCCTGCGTTATGTTCCTCCTGGGTAAGATGATAAGATGATAAGGCCAAGGCCGTCCTGCAGAGACCAGGGGGAGAGGTAATAATTGCGGCATATAATTCAGGGTAATGAAGGCTCCGCCACTACATTGGCCATAAAGCAAGATAGGGGAGGCAGACGGGAAGCCGTTCACGCATTTGACCTCGGCTGGCATCCCTCCACTTACTATAAATTTTTGGTGAGGTCTGACTCCAGGCAAGCCAGGGGAAGGGAAGGTGGACTGGGGGGTGCACAGATGTGGAGGACGAAGATGAGTGACGGAGGAGACGAAAGAGGTAGCACGAGGCACAGAGGTTCAATCTGGGATCTTATGAGAAATTTACAATAATTCTCGTGTCCATCGTGGCCCGATGTAATGATCGGACTCTTGTGAAAACAGAAAAGAAAGTTTAGCAGATTTCTTGCGATTGCAACAGTTTGTCAAGTGTGCCTCACAAAGGAAAACACATCCATAAATAAACTACACGGCATCCATTACCATCAAGCAGCCACTCAGCCTCTTGAACAACTCTTTCCCTCTCAGGCCGCCCGCCTCTCTTAGTTTACCCTCCAGTTTATCAGTATGCAGGCGGCGCGGCGATGTACTGTGGGCACACTGGGCTCGGCTGCTCTCCTCTACATGTCTGCTAAATGACAGTAATTATTTTTCTGGGCTGCAGGCGACTCATGCATGTTTTATTTCCACCTCCACCTCCCCCATCTGCATGGTGCACATTGTGGTGGAATGGAAGGAGGAGAAAAACACCACACACCAGCAGATCGTTTTATTTCTCTGCTATACCTTCGTATGGGTCCCCACTGGGTTCTCCAGCCTCGGTTCTTTCAGCGAGGAGGCCCGGCCTTTTATGGTGCCGGGGGAGTTTTTGCAGGGACTGACAGATGCTGTTAGGCTGGTCTCATGATGGTCTAGGCACAGATAAAGACACCTAATGGTAGTTTGCGTACGCTGGCTGCTGTTGTAAGCATTACACTTTGAAATGGCCATCATGTTTCAGCTCGAAGCTCGCCTGTGGCATTAGAAACAACAGCGGTTGTTTGGAGTTCAAAGTATTTCTTGTCACAACAACAACAAAAAAAGAACATTTTAATTGCTAAAATGAGTACATCTTTGTTCAAGTGTTCTTCTAGAAGCCAGAAGAATTGAGGACATATTTCTGGACAATCTAAACTGACCCAAAGGTCAAAGATGTCACACAACCTTCTTATGAGTGGGGTGGGTTGTAAGGAATGGAAGCAGGGTTGATTTGGACATTTGTCTTGTAAATGTTTGAGCATGCATTCCTGCACAAAAGCAACAACAAAGGACCTTTGGGTGGATGGATAGGTTTAGGATTCCATAGGATTCACAGAATTCCATAAGAACTCAGAGATGTCTTCATTCTTGTAAAAATTAGGCCTTTTTGTGCCTTAACGTGATAAAAACAAGCTAAAAAATGAATAAATCAGCAGCCTGTACTCAATAATTACCCCTATAGGCTTAATTTCATAGTCCTGGTGGTGAAGTTTCCACTTCATTTTACTCCCAGCACAGATTGTCTTGTGGAATTCAAAGCAGCACGGCATTCTGGGTGTGTTCAGAGCAGTTGATCATGACCAAAACAATGGAAAACCGACCCTGTCAGAACTCAGTCAAGGCTTCCTGATGAATGCATCCTATTAGAGCAGAAGAGGTTGTATTTTTCCCCTCCCTTCGTGGCACCACGTTGTGTGTCACATCGTCCTGTGACATGCAGCTCATTTGGCACGACTCGAGGGATGTCTAATACCCCTGCAGCTTTCATAATGAACATGTGGCTTCTCTCTCTTGGGCACAATTTAGCGTAATTCATAAGCAGAGGACGGGGCATTAGCCAGATGGTGCTGTGGGTGGCATCCTTTCTCTGGCCATCCATTAGAACTGTACTGGTGACAAGATTCCAGTAGGAGGAAACAGACAAGGTATCCACTTTCAGCACCCATCCAAAATGTGTGTGTGTGCACGCGTGCATCCTGGCACATTAAAAGAAGATAACTGGAACGTCTGCTGCACTGACTTTCTTGGGGGACAGATGTAAAATTAAAGAAACTCACAAATCCATGAATACATTAGGATCCCATAAAATTTCTTTCAAAATGTTGCATCCCCACTAAACTGCAAACACTTTAAAGACATTCCCAGTGGGACTTGCACGAGTCTGGGTATACCTATTTAAAACCGATTCATGTCTTGCTTGAGTCTGATTTTCCTCCAAACAGAAGCTAAACACGTCCACGCTGCCTAATGTTGTATTAATGTCTGGTGCAATAACAACTGTATCCTTGTAAAAGACCTGTTTGTTTTTAGAATGATTATCGTTAGCTAAACAGTCATTTTTATGCAAGCAACAAATCGAAAAGGTTCAAAGTCAACATTAGCAAAAGAACACACGCACACCACGCTGTTATCATTTGAATTCTGCGTTTACACGGCCTAAAAAACCCTCTTCATTTATGACCCTTGAATCATTTAGTTAGAAAAACACCAAAAACAGAAATTAATTGAAAATTAGTCTACAGATGCAGAGGAACAGCTGTTTCTGAAAATGGTGGAAATTGTGTGTTTTGCTTAAAATTTGTTGATAATTAGAATTTTTGCAAAGAAACATGTTAAAGCCATACTATGCAAATTTTTCATATTTTTAAATCATGTTCTTGAGCCAGTATGTGCTAAAATGACCCTTTACAGGGTTAATGAAGTGTCACTCAGACCCCCACCGCCCTCTGTGGCCAGAATACCGCATTTGCAACTTCAGAGTGGCAGGCCGCTCCCTGCTGGACTTGGAAAAAGGAGCTGACATACCTGGTGCTGCAGTCTGCTTCCAGCATGTTTCCTGCATGTTTTAGATCATGAACACAGCTGATTTGTTTGATTTAGTGATGAGCCGCTCCTGTAGACACCAATGAAGGCTGAGGAGACATTTCAGCAGGTAGATTAAGGTGTTAAAAAGACGAACGCACAGTGAGGAGATAAGTTTTACTTTCGCTTTCGAACACTAGGGGGTGCTAAAAACAAGCCAAAACTGCCAAGAGTCGTTTCTTCTTGATCTCAGTGTTTATTAGCATTTACGCTGAATAAATTGAAACACTTTGCATCAAGCAGCAACTGACAGAAAATCTTTATTTCTGAACCGAACCCCCAGACACACCCCCAACCCCCCAAAAGAGCAAGTGACTTCATTCTGTCCATATCTGGGTGACATGTAAAGATTCACACACTGAGCAGCTGACAGAATCTGGATGGTCACAGGTTCTGATCCACAACTCTGTCTTGCTCTGCTCTCACTTTGTCAGTGGAGGTGTCAGGGTCCCCATGGCAACTGTATAATGGGGCAGACCTAATTCAATCCCAGGAGCGAATGGTGGGTCTGCTGGGGAAGAGCTGGTTTGTTTTAGCGGCTGTGTGCTCGGTCACCGAACAACACAAAACATTCTGTCTACGCGCAACTTTCACATCCACTTTTAATCTCCTCTTCCTCCTTTCTTTCTCC
This sequence comes from Aphyosemion australe, assembly GCA_006937985.1. Classification (NCBI taxonomy): domain Eukaryota; kingdom Metazoa; phylum Chordata; class Actinopteri; order Cyprinodontiformes; family Nothobranchiidae; genus Aphyosemion; species Aphyosemion australe. Next base: position 872,626 of record SSNS01000202.1, on the reverse strand, counting down.
AAATGACGTCTCTCCTCCAACCTTCTTCTGTTTATTCACTTTTCAGTAACAGAGTTCCTTCTTCATGACTGCTCTTCCTTGACTTTCTTCCTCCCCCTCTTTATTTCCCCACTTCTATCTTTGCTTTGGTGTCTTTTCAATCAATACATTCCCAGTCTTCTCACCTCTCTATCTCTCTATTTTCCCTCCTCACATCCAGGAACCCGATAGGACTTCATTAGTACCTCTGGATCTTGTTGTATTATTGTTATCCCTCCCTGAAGAAAGAAGGGATTAGTGGCCGGGCTGGAGACAACTTAAAGTAATAAGCTTGGATCCAGCAGTCCACAATCTCTCACACACACACACACACGCTTATGCGCCCGCAAATGTGCACGGGAAAGGGGAAGCTAGATGAGGCCGTAAAGATCCAAATGCAAAAAAAGGGTGGAGGTAGACATCACACAATTCCTGGGTTGTTATTTCCGTGCAAAAGCAATCTCGCACGGTTTCATGCGTGCAGCCCAGAGAGAGCCGGGCTTGCAGCTTGTTATGGAAGGAGCAGTTTGTTACCCGGGGAGAACAGTGCATAACTCCTGTCACTGGTTCTGCATATAGAAAGGCCTGGGACTGGCCTGGGGCTATCTGTGCTTGCAGATGGGGAAGGGGAGTGGAGGGGAGGAAGGAAGTGGGTAGATTTGCATCCCTTTGACTGTATATCTCTGAGCACCAGAGGAAGAGGAGAGGAAAGATTGTGTGAAAACACCACGAAACACACTGAAAACTGTTAGCATGCTAGCTGTTGCTAATCGGGGGGCTGACTCTCAAGCGCAACTCATGCCAGCAAATCTAATCTAATCCAGTGTGATTTACATACTGTAGTGTTCACCACAGTTGCACTTGACGTAGAGTGTTTTTCACCAGTACAGGCCGCGGCCACGAGAGGGAGGGAGGCTGTTGAGGCAAAGGAGCCCTGTTCACACGGCCGCGCACAGACTCAGAGACTGGCCATTACGCTGACTTGAATGGATGTCTTGTGTGTGCATGAATAGCTCAGTGAGAAGGAGGGGAAAAAAAGGACTATGTTTCCTCTCCATGGGTTCATATTGATATGCATAGGGGCTCTCCACACCGAGAGCACAAATGTCAGTGAAAGCGGCCTTGATATATGCTCTCATTCTCTCCTCTTCCTGTCGCTCCATCCTTCTTTTTTTCCCCCCCTGTCTCTCTTCCTCTTTCTTTGTTCCCCTTCGCCGGACACATGCTGCCTGCTCGTGCTGGTTAGAAAAAAAGAAGTGGATGATGGAGGAAGATGAGGATATATGAACTCATTTGAGTTTTTAATCAACCAACACCGGAATGTTAAAGCTCCTCACAGTTTGCAGACGTCTTTAGTGCCACATTATGATGAGCCGTGTTCTGAAAACTTGCATCGCATCTTCTTAAAAGTCTAAAACGTTTGTGCATCCTGTTGCATGCAGGATTTATGTCAACGGAACATTTTACGAAAGAAAAAAAAATGAGCCAAGTGGGTTTTTCCTCCATTTCTCAGCTTCACATGTGACTTTATAAACACCGGCAGATTGATTTAGAGACTTTGGACAGCCATCCGGCAGCGTGCCGGCAACAACAGCGAGAGAAGGGAAATAATCAGTATTTGAGGGTGGGAGCAGTCAGGTCACAGGTGCATAAATCTTTATTTGTTAATTGTCTTTGGAAATATGTTAATGTCAACAGTTTTGGCTGTTTTAGCTGCACATGCTGAGAATTAAGCAGCTTGAGTAAAAGTTTTCCACCTATTGACGCAAAGCTTTTGCACAAGAAACTGTTGGCTCTGCTACATTAAACAACCTGTTTGCCTCGAGCTATGTTCAAAAGGGAATCAAAAAAATAGTCATTTAAGGGTCATAAGCGTGCCTCGGTAGAACTGGCATGCATAAAACAAACAGCAGATGAGGCCCTCCAGAATAGCAGCATATTTCAGGCCAAACGCTCGCCCGATCTGGTGACGGTTCCAATGACATTTGGCTGACTTGCCCCGCATAAGCTCCGTATATTCCAGTAGCTTATAATAATTACCAATATTGGAACCAGTAAAACATTAGTGGGCCAGAAATTGTGAAAGGATAAAATTAAATGACGTGTGTAACTTTGTTCTAACATTTTATGTCCCTCGGAGGTTTGCTCCGCTCTGCCTGAAAACGGTGAGAATGTCAGAAGAAGTAAAAAAAGATGGCACCGCAGTGTGTGCTCAGGGTGTAAGTTATGGCCGTAACTTTCTCACTCTGTCAGGCGCTTTAACCGTCTGTCCTGGAGGACACATTAACTCGGTATCCTTAAATAAAGTCCTTTAAATAAAGCTAGGAGAGTTAAATAATGAGAGAGCTGCTCCCACTGTCCTGTCTGCTTTTAAATGAACCTCTGCCTTTCTTATTAATGTCCTCTTATCGCTCATCACGGCCACTGACCCGCTGCTGTAACCCCTTCCCACTCAAGCACACGAGCAGCTCCGGCAAGTGGTCGGCACAGAAGTAATTGAGGGCAATTTTCAAATTAAAATTTAAACCCCCTCGTCCATCTTTGCTCGATGGGTTGGGGTGGAGGAGAGGGGTTTCGGGGGCTGATGACTTGATCAGGTTTGGCGAGCTGGCCAGGTACTCAGGCCAGGAGAGGTAGGATGATGAACGAGGGGCATTAATCTTGGTGACAGAGAGAGAAGAGTTAGCAGCAGTGATAGCAGCGCTAACGGCTTTAATTAGCATTTAATCAGACGCCTCGGGGCCAATGGAGGGGGAGAGAGGAGATCAAACTCCAGCGGCCTTCTGTGAGAAGAGGAGCAAAGAAAGACGGTCCCTGCGGTAGCCGGGCTGCTGCTGCAGGCTGTGCTGAAGAACACATGTCTATGATCCTCTTTTTGTACTCCTGTAATGATAGCGAGCTCAATGCACCACAAAGGCCCTGGACCTTTTGTAGAAAGAGGTAGTGTTTTAAGACCATAGAGTGCACTTGCTGATACTGTTCATGTTCAGGCTGTGAGCTTTTCTTAGATAGTCTCTGTAAGCATTCAGAAGATAAGAAAACGCAGCGGTTAGGTGACTGGGGTGATAAAACCGTAGTTTACAACACTTGAATGAATATTTTGTGGAACCTGCATGTACTTTCAGATAAAACTCAAACTGTCACCCAGACTAGAAGCGTAGGGATTAAAGTTATTTCAAATGATAAAATAATACACAAAAACTTCCAATAACTCAAGGAGTCCACTCTGGAGATGATTGTTGAAGGTAACAGTGGAACTTGGCTGACAAACTGAGAAACAAAAGACTATTTAAACAGGAAGAGGTGATTACTAGAATGAGAAGCAGATGAACAACAGGTGTGCAAGGTGTTGAATAACTGGAGAGGTGATGAAACCTATGGCAAAGGATGCAAAGAAAAGAAGCAGGTGTCTATCTCCAGCAATCATCAGGCGAGAGGCGGGGGACACCCTGGATAGGTCGCCAGTCCGTGACAGGGCCAAATATAGGCAGCCACCTACACACGCATCCACACCTGGGGACCCAGAGAGTCTCCGCCCACTTTAAAGCCCAGTTGGAATTTTGAAACTGTCAACTGATTTTTAAAGCATCAGAGACCACACACGTGGTGATAAAAAAACTACACACTAAACACAAATGGCTTTCACTCAGACTCCCCCGCTTAGACAGGAAATCTTGTGAGATAAACATGATTCAAGGTAAACAAACATGGTGGAGGAGGAACGCGCCGCCCACTTCTGTCACCTCTCTTTCTGATTGGCTACACGTCACATTCAACAGGCAGCATGTTCGTTTGTCCCCAGAAATCAGACCATGACAGTACAACATGTTTGAAAGCCCGGATTTATGATCTGAGTGGTTTCGACGTTCTTCGGAGAGTACCAGAACGCTCGTGACCCACCACACATGGTAGGATAATCTGATAAGATTGTCTTTAGAGTCGTTATGGTAATGGTGCACAACTGTACGATTTTCAGAAGGGGTGGTCAAAAATCAGCACGATCATCCTATCGTCTCGTTTAATCAATACATTTGCAATAGTCTCTAGTAGGAATGAATGCCTTGTAAGTCATACTCTGGGGAATATACTCTCAGATGCACCTGAATCAGGAAGTACAAGGCAGCTGGAGGAGAAAGTAGCAGCTTGAAGAATACCTCACGGTAAAACAATGAAAATATGAACGTTTTATTCACCCGTGACTGGAGGAGTATAAAGATGCGCAGCAAGCGTTTTATTCGTGGACGGAAATGACGGGAAACGTGGGTTTAGAGGTGGCGAGCGCATGAAGAGGTGGAGGAGAATGAGGGACAAGTTTGTCCGTGTGAAAAAGTCTCTTAAATGCAAAAAAGCACAATATAAAATGCAAATATAAACTGTAAATGCACTATTTTGGACCGGATACATGACAGGATACCCCAGAAAAGCGCTACGCCCTCTGTTGTCCTGGCGGGGAACTGCTTTGCAGCACTCTCCAGGTGACGGAGAAGTTTGAGAGCAAAACGGTTCCGTAAATGCGTGCGTGTCTCTGCCTCGGGGAGCTGACGGAGAAGTATAAATTAGGCTTTAGTTTCTACTAGATGAGACGTTCTCTGCTGTTTCCTTGACACTAAACCAACAACAGCCTTCCCCGTCGCGAAGCAAGATGGGTGAGTCCATGAATGTTAAGTAACAGTGTGATGCGGATCTGTCAGGTTTTTCAAATTCTTGCATTTCACAGTTGATTTTCTATCAGAAGCTGATGCAGGAGATAGGTGTAGGAGACTATTTTCATGTTCAGCCTGCAAAACGCAGCGTGACCAATTATAATAAAAAATAATAATTAAAAAAACTGATTTTTTCAGTGTTCCACACCTTTAACATGCATGTCTTTGGTCGGTGGGAGGACGCTGGAGCAAATGCATGAACGTATGGGGGGGACATGCTAACTCTGTGCAGAAAATGCATACAACTCAATGAAAATCCACTGAAGACTAACAAAAACCAAAATATAACAGAAAATATGCAAATCATAAAATATCTCACACTCCATACTGATTCTACTAAATGAAACAAAACACCCAACACTGAGACATAAATTAAAACCCATTTGTGGATCTAAAATAATGAAATTAAGACTGATATCACACACTGGTTGAACAGCTGAAAGCGTTTTTGTTTCAAACGAGTGCAGCCTACCACAATTTTTAAACCTTGTGTTTTGTAGAGTCTACAAAATATGAGTTTGACAAGTGTACTGGCTGCCTAGCAGGCGGTTGCATTATTCCTAGTCTGAATCGGCAGTGTGGCATTTTACCAGCCAGTTAAACACATGACAAGATTGTTCCTAAAAGACGGATCATTATTAACTATCCGTGACCAAACAGCAGATGAGGGAACTGAAAGTATTTGAGGATGAAACTGTGTTTTTGTAACAAGTTTGCTAAGTGATAACCTGAAGTGTTTGTTGTGGATTGTTACTTTTTTTTGTAAATGTGAAATTAGTGCTTGCACAACCATCTCCATGGATGAGAGAGGAGGGAAAATCAAATCTCTCTATATAAAAACATCTTATAATGTCATATTTTAACCAAACCATGTCAGACATTTCGTTTAGACCTCAAGACAATGGGGAATGCTGCTGCTTTTAAAACTTGGAGACCATGGGGGTGCATTCTACCCACCGTTTGGGATAATCAGGCATCTTTAGAGAGCGGAAAAGCTCAGTTCACAGGGAGCCAAGATCTGTGTAAGAGAGATGTAAAACTTAAACTGAAGAGCAAATGTTTCCCTCAATAAGCATGGCTCACTCATAATCATCACTAAAAGTGAAGCCGTTTGAAAAGATGTTTTGCTTTCTTTTGTGGTAAAATATTTAAAAGTTGATCAATTTCATCCTTAAATATGGAAATTTGCAAAGTTCACGTTTAACTATTAAAGCTGCTATAACAAATTAGCTTAATTTTTTTTCATGCCTCTTAACGTTCTAACATAGTTTAGCTATAAATATAATGTGGAGATAAAAAAAACCAAAAAATATTAAGTGGTTCTCTCGCGTTTGTCTAAAACCCTCCCCCAATAACACGTTTCAGACCTAAAGCAACGATTGGACCATTCGGTTGTCGGTCTCGCCGAACCGCTGCACTTCCCTGGGTCCTCCATTCATTACACACTAGATCAGTGGTACTCGCTCCTGGTCCTGGAGAGCCGGTATCCAGCATGTTTTTGTTGTTTCTCTACTCCAACACACCTAATTAACTGGTTGAATCACCTGTGCAGCAGCTCATCAGGCTGTGCAGAAGCCTGTTTGAAACCTGCTGATTGAAATCAGGTGTGTTGAAGCAGAGTTAAAACTAAAGCATGTGTACCACTGGTGTAAGAGGTTCTCTGCTCAATAACATCAGAGAAGGAGAAACATCCAGTTGCTACCACTTCAACTTTAGGACAAACTACCAGAGTTCCAAAAAGAAAAACATTTGAAGAATGACGTTTTGCATCGCAGGTTTGCGGTTCTGGCAGTGATTGCATGCGCCACCTCCCATAACAGCTTTAAGAGTTAAATTATATCGGTATATTGGTAAAAACAAGCTGATGTTGAACATCCCTACTTATGTCTCATTTAATATAACTACAGACAAGTCTGAATCAGTGTATATTGATGGTATTTAACAGCAAAATTAATTGTTATCGGAAACATTTCAGATCGAAGCACAAGCTCCAAACCCCTCTTTGGTTTCCAAAAATGTGCTTTTTTTGTATGCGGGAAAAAAAGAAAGAAAAAGATCTACCGTTACAAGACAATGTCAAGACGAAGACGAGGCGTCGTGGTGCAGTGTGCGTCAAAGAAAAGTGATGATGAGTGCTCCAGATAGGAGTTTTGATGGTGATGGTGAGGAAGAGGGCTTTTGGCATGAAAGAGGCCAGCGTGTGATCATGATGTCATTAGAAGTATGGAGCGAGACAGACCGGAGGAGGCTGCTGTGCTGTGCTGCACCCAGGGGACGTCATTACCAACTGGAACTGAGCAGGGACCTGAGTACAGGTCAGACACACAGGAAGTGGGCTAACGCACACACACACACACATAATCTTTCACAGGCAGGCATCCATCACATAAGAAATGGACAGTTCTGTCTGGCTTTCGACAGCAGACTCGTGCTTTTGTAGCTAAACTTGACAAATTCTTCAATATCTAAGTGGACACCTCTGTAGACAAATGTACCTCGTTAATGAGCACACACAGATGGACAGAACATGCACACACACACACACACGTACACACACACGGTTGCGGACTGAGAGCTCATGCTGTGCTAAGTTGCAGTGTGTATACCGGTGTAGCCGTCTGCGCTTCATTACTGTTCACACACAGACAGTTGCAGTGTTTTTGTGTCAATGTTTAATGAGGGGCTGGGAGTCTGGGGACCTTACTGCTGTCAGGAGCTCCTGTAGTCTGGAGCTACCACCTGTTCCTATTCACTCCCTAAAGACCTAAACACACACACATACACATACACACACACATATTAAACCATCCACAAGACACACAGAGGCATGCAAACAAGAAAGAGCGTCCGCAGAAACATGTCTACACCAGCGTGCACACGCTTGACAAACTGCATACACTGATTTAGTCATCCTGTGGCACCACTGTCAGCGCCGGATACATGTAAACAGGTTATTGTGGTTGGCTGAGCCTGGCTGCCTGACAGAAGCTACAAAAACCATGGGAATATCAATTGATACATTTCATATTCCTCACAAGCTCGCCAGAGATGACAGCGTGAAAGCTGCTGCCAACGAGCGTGATCCCTCCCTGCCTTTTCTTTTTTTTTTCTCCTGACAACGCCGCGTGATGGAGATCCGAAGCATCCCCGACTGATCGCACGCGCCGCCTCCCATAATCACTCCTGACAGAACTTCTGAGATCAGGCTTCGGCACTTGAGAGGAAGTAAATATACATTTCAAAAAACTAACTTTTATTTAAACAAACCAAAAAAAAAAATCAATTATTGACTCATAAACAAGATTATAAAACAGTGATTTAGTTACATAAATAAATTGATATCGGTGTATCAAATCTTAATTTCATAAGCATGTATACATGGGTCATTGCAATAAATAAAAAGGGAGGGCAGAAGATTTTCTACACAAACAGAAAATAATAGAAAAAAAACAGCTAGAAAGACTCAGAGGAAATTGTTTCTGTAGAGAACAAGAGACACTGGACAACATATTTTTTCTTCAAACACACGTGAGGAATTGCTTTGTTAAAGCATGAGTTACACAGCCATTCACTTACTAATTAAGGACACTAAAGCTGGGACCAAGGTTGGTTGTCTCTCACCTCTTTGAACGCGTTTGGTTGTTAGATAGATCTTCTGTTTGGTTACTTTAAAGCGTTAAGACAAGGCAAGAGAAAAAGGCTGCTTTTATCTTTAATCAACAACACAGGAAGAAAGAAAAGACTACACTTGAAAAATAAAAGGCAACTAATGAGGCGACAGCAGAACGTTGCAGAAGAGACACTGGAAATTTAAGAGAACTCAGGTGACCTGTTTTAGGAAATCTTGAGTTATTGTATTGAATCTGTGCATATATAAGTTGAATCATATCAGATTATTAACCTACTCCTGTGTATTATGGAGATAATCTGAAATTAAAAAAGAAATTGCATCATTTTTAATCAGCTTCACCTCCGATTATGTCCTTAATAAAGTGTTTTATATGTTTCCAACAGGATTTTTGGGTACACAATACAAAAAGGAAATGTTGAATTTACTTAACCAAGTTATGTCAACTGGTAAAGAATAAAATAAATTTACTTTTAACATAAAAATGTATAACTATGTATAGATTTACTGCGTTTAGTGCTGTGGTTCTCAATTAGTGGGGCTCGCGAGAGGCACAAGAGCCATTAATATTTAATGTCTGTTTTCATACATGAGCGCTAAACTAGCCTCCAGTCACTAGGTGGCAGCAGCGCTCAGACTAGTCAACAGGCTGCTTGTTTAACCCAGCAGAAGAAGCAGTTTATAAACACACTAGTGCGCTCATAGACATGTATATAAACACTAGATGGCGAAAGTGGGAGTCGAGGGCGTAGTCATCTTACTTCAGACAGCAGACGCTCCGCTCTTAATGGTAGTAGATGGAAGGTGATTGAACAGCTTAAACAAAAACACTCTTAACTCGATGAAATATTATCGGATTTATAAGCGGTTTGCATTATTACAAACCTTATAACACATAGGCTTGAGACAACATACTTGCACATTTTTAAATTAACGGGCCAAATCCGTCATATTTCACAGCCACATCTCTGACATTTATAATAAATCAAAGTGTTTGAAAATCGGTTGAAAATTGAGCAAGTTAGAGTTATTTAAATAGTAAATGCACCATTGACACCAATGTTACGAAAGGGGGCAGCTGTCTGAAATAAGATGGCCGCCACGTTGCTACTTCGCACTCCATTGGCGAACAGCACGGGTGAGCCATCTCGTGTTTATATACATGTCTATGAGTGTACTCAGCTAATTGAGAAACGCTTTAGTAGAATCAGTTGACATAACTTGGTTAAGTACATTCAACATTTCATTTTTAGAGTGCATGCTATGCTACTACAACAGCTCATATGCAAATATTTCAGCAAATTTTGTTCCTCCAAACGTTTATTGACCAATGTTTTGAAGTGGTCTAACTCCGTCCCCTTTGCCCGTCCTCTCCACCGCTGTCAGTGAGATTAAACCTGCATTTTTAGACAAACCCAGTCTCAAACAGGAAGTCCAAAAAGAATTTTTAAAAAAAGCATCAACAAGGTCATTCTTGTCCTTCTGATATGTCATTTTTTAACAAAGTAGGATTAAAACAATTGAGAAGACAAAAAAGAGAAAAGATGGAGAGCCAAAGAGAGCAAACTACAGCGGCTTCAAGTATTTCACATTACATAGAATACTCTGTATAAATTAGTTAACATATACTTTCAGATCCTCCATATTCAGACATATACTATGGCATATATACAGAGTACAATAAATGCTTGCTCATGTTGCGTTTTTATCTTTTTCCTGGTAGTGAGACATTTGTTTGTTCCACTTGTTTTGTTTTGTTTTTTCCTGCGTAGAGAAATCCCTGAGAACGTTCTGGTTTCTGAATGTTCCACACAATGAACTAGCACAGTAGAAAGTCTAATTTCAATGATTCACATGCACAGAGGGAAGTGTTACTGGCCTAGTCTGAAGAAAACCATACAGCGATGGTCGCGAGAATGAGAGAGGGATGAGTTTTACTTTCTTTTTGGGGTGGGGTGGGGAGGTGTTGGGGTTGTAGGAGTACCGAAGGCAGTGACGTACAGCAGAGCAGAGCACAGAAAGACTCACAAGTGGATTCATAGTCTTGGTTTCCACTCAACATTGGGTTTTAATTAACACTGTCAGCTATCATGGGCTAAATTTATGATAGCACAAATGAGATCGGGGTCAATACCATGTCATGAGGTAGTCGTCTCCCATCAGGATTTTCTTTAAGAAGAACAAAAATGTAGCTTTATCAGTCAAATCTCACAATTCAAAAGTTAATACTTGTTATTTTTGTCTGTATACTTTCAAGAACTGGTTCTTTTGTCTTGAGGAGCTTTCAAAATAAGAGTCGGGTCGGACCTAATGCCTAGAACCCAGAGAAAGCTAATGGGTGCTCAAGTGCTGCTGCAATGCAATGAAATAGATGCTAAACGCGGCTTTCTGTCAGTGCTAACCCAAACTGAGCCGAGTCGAGCCGAGCTAAGCTGTGCAGTGCTGCCCAGCGCCAACCAGCGAGGGCCTTAGACGAAAGGGAGGTGCTCCGTGTGGTTTAAAGCCGTAGTTTCTCTTTGAGGATACAGAGACGTTTGTTTTTTCGTTTGTCTTGTTTTTTTTGTTGTTTTTTTAACATGAGCACTATTGTACAAAGGCTTCAGCCACTCAACAAGTAACTCAATTATACAATGAAAATGGGAAAAATAATGCTTCAAATCATAGAAATAAAGAAACAAAAAAATCTTTAAAAGCCATTTCACTTTTCATTTTCATCTCGCACACATGTAGAGAAATACACACGACATTCACAATGTGACAAATTTCCTCTTTTCTGAAAAATAAAAACACTTCTGTACACGTAGTAGTAATAATATTAATAATAATAATAATAATAATAATAATAATAATAGTAATAATGTTTATAACAATAACAACAGCAAGAACAATAATACCGCATGTGGCTCTGTTGAATTTTTTTGTCATCTTTTCCTTTCTCTTTTTGCTTCATGTTCCAAGTCGCGTCCTTCTCGCTTAATTAGTTCGAAAGATGTTCAAAAGGCAAGTTAATAGAAAAGTACTAGAGTGGAAGAGGAGGGTTCGGTTGCCCCCAAGTCTCACCCTCAGCCAAACCTCTCCCTCACCAGCATCATCAGTTTCTTTTTGCCCTTGTAGATCTGTTTCAGGTTGTCTATGAACTGGGTGAACTGAATGTGTCCGTCGTGAGCCATCATAAACGTCTCCCGGGCCTTGCCCAGGAACTCGATGAACTCGCTGTAGTGGCGGGGACTAATGTGCGTGAGGCGCGAGTGCGTAGTGTTGATATAGGCCCCGATGGTAGCGTCCAGCAGCTGCCTGAGCGGCGCCTTGTCCAGCGACATCAGCTTCCCAGAGTTCCTGCGGCTGTGCAGTGCCGACACCAAGCCCGGCGTGGTCAGCGTGCATCTCCGCAAAATGTCAGAGAGCACGGTGGCACACTTCACGCTTTTCACCACCAGGGGGATAACTGCAGCTAGCTCGTTTTTGCCCAGCGAGTGGCTGAGCGCGCAGGCCCACAGAACGTCATTAATGGCTGGGTGCGTGTCCTGGTTGTAACTGAGGTTCAGGTGAGCCATCGCTAGCGTTGCCAGCTTATACGCTCGCATCGGGTAACCGCGGTGTTCCATGTAGCGTGCAATGGTAAACAGCTGTGTGTAGCTCATTCCTGTTGTTGCAGCGTCCAGTACAATCTGGTAGGCTGTCTCGAAGGCAATTTGGTCCTTTTCACAGAGTGTAAGAGCAGAGAGGGCGCAGTTCTGGGGGTCCTTCATGGCACACTGTAGGGCGAGTGTTCGGGCAGATGAGGCCAGGTTCTCCTGCTGGTGGCAGTCCAGGTGGAGACGGACGATAGTGCTATTGGACATGACGGTGGTTGCCACGATACTGGTGGCTTCTGTAGGGGTGAAGAGGGTGAACCAGCTCTGCATAATGCTGTCCAGTGCATAAACACCTGGGAGACACAAACCAGGCTGTATAAAGACAACGGGAATGGAAATCTGAAGAACATACATCTGGAAGAGGACTTACCAACTTCAGTGGCACATGTGACTAACCAGCGCACCATCTCTCTTCTCCTCCAGTTTAAGGTGGACAGAGTTATTCTCATCACCTGAGAATGACAGAAATTACAGGACAGTTTTTCTTTTAGAGTATACTCTTCTTTATTATCCCTCTTACATCAACTGATTTAACAACTGTTTCAGTTCGCTCCTTTCAAAGTATTAAAGTCTGTTTTTTGACTGGGCTATTGCACCATAGTCATAGCCTAGAAATCTAGACCAACCATAACAGTAGCAAAAGGACTTGCTCTGCAGGTCGGTCTAACCACGCTACACTGTAGCCTCAGAAGTTCTACCATTGGCTTGAACAGTCTTGCCAATCACAGCGCTCTGTTTGTTGTAAAGCTGTAAAGATAACGGCAGCTCAGAAATGGTGCTTGTTTGAAATGGCTTTGGCGTCAACTTGGATGATTTAGACTTGGGCTTTTCTTTGAGCAGATAGATGTACTTGTTCTTCAGTGATGTATGGTGGACTACCCAATTGACTGATTTCCATAGAGAATAATTTATCATGCTGTTTGTTGTTCTCTTTGCGTTGGTGGCAGAGGAGTTAAGTGTCCGTCTCGTAATCAGAAGGTTGCAGGTTTGAGTCCCAGTCAGTCTGTCGCTGAAAAATATTTTTACACCAGTCTGCAACAAGGACTTGTCACTATCATGTATCACAAAAATGACCTACCTTAACTTTGGGAGCAACTGTTCTAGAAAACTTAAACAATGAAAGAGCACTGGATTGGATGCCACAAAAAAGATTTGGTTCATCCAACAGCACTGATGTGTTTGCACACCTGCAGTCCGAGCTCCAGAGAGACTTTGAGAAGCGTGATGTCCGGCAGGCTGTCCATGAGGGTGGCGATTTTGAACGCGTCCTGTGCCAGTTTGAAGATGTGAGATGAGGAGTGAATGTTTTTCTGGATGGACTCCAGGACCGTCTCCAGCCTGCGACTGTCACCTGGAAAGGAAACAAAAGAGCAAGGCTGAGTCAGGCCAGGACAGAGATTGCTGCTGCACCTATACGTGTATGTATCTGCAAGTGGATGTGCACCTTTGGCAGCAGTGAGCATGGTGGAGGCCAGCTCGCACTGCTGAGACTCTATATGGCTCAGGGTGAACCAGCGCGGGTAGCGGTTGGGAACTACAGACACGATGTGGTGAGGTCGTGAGAGATCACCTGACGAGGCCGTGGACTCCAATACCGGCAACCTGATGGAGAAACAACAACAAAAAAATGTCTTTAAATGATTAAATATGTGTTTATTTGAATACACTGCCTGGTCAAAAAAAGTCACCACCAGAAAAAAAAAACGGTCACACACTCTAATATTTCGTTGGACCGCCTTTAGCTTTGATTACATCACACATTCGCTGTGGCATTGTTTTGATAAGCTTCTGTAATGTCACTAGATTTATTTCCATCCAGTGTTGCATTAATGTTTCACCAAGATCTTGCATTGATGATGGTAGAGTCTGACCGCTGCACAAAGCCTTCTCCAGCACATCCCAAAGAGTCTCAATGGGGTTACGGTCTGGACTCTGTGGTGGCCAATCCATGTGTGAAAATGATGTCTCATGCTCCCTGAACCACTCTTTCACTATTTGAGCCCGATGAATCCTGGCATTGTCATCTTGGAATATGCCCGTGCCATCAGGGAAGAACACATGCATTGATGGAATAACCTGGTCATTCAGTATATTCAGGTAGTCAGCTGACCTCATTCTTGGAGCACATCCTGTTGCTGAACCTAGACCTGACCAACTGCAGCAACCCCAGATCATAGCCCCGCCCCCACAGGCTTGTACAGTAGGCACTAGGCATGATGGGTGCATCACTTCATCTGCCTCTCTTCTTACCCTGATGCACCCATCACTCTGGAACAGGTTCCATCTGGACTCATCAGACCACATGACCTTCTTCCATTGCTCCAGAGTCCAATCTTTATGCTCCCTAGCAAAGTGAAGCCCTTTTTCCGGTTTGCCTCACTGATTAGTGGTTTTGTTACGGCTACACAGCAGTTCAGTCCCAATCCTTTGAGTTCCTTTGCATTGTACATGTGAAAATGCTCTTACTTTTACTATTAAACATAGCCCTGAGTTCTACTGTTGTTTTTCTTCGATTTGATTTCACCAAACGTTTAAGTGATCGCTGATCACAATCATTCAGGATTTTTTTCTGGCCATATTTATTCCTCGAAGATGATGGGTCCCCACTATCCTTCCAGTTTAGGGTTAGGGTTAGGGTTCGTTCAGCGATGGCACAACTTGACAACATTCATGCACAATCACAAATGGACAGTAGAGTCAAAATTGCAATCGGTGGCTAAATTTATACTGTTAAACCGTACATTACTATTTGGAGGTTTCTTCCTGTTAAAGGGGGAGTTTTCCTCTCCACTGTCACTACATGCTTGCTTAGTATGGGGATTGCTGACACACTGACACAACAAGTCAGTGACCCAATGCAATCTGCTGGGTTTCCTTATATAGGAAACTTTTAACTAATTGGCATAATGAACTGAACTCAGTGCACTGATAAGTAGGTTCAATTGGAATGTTTACTTAGTGAAATGCCTTGAGACGACTCTTGTTGCGAATTGGTGAACGAACTGAATTGAATTGGATTGATACAAAAAGCCAATTTCCCAATTTCTTTATTAAACCGAGGAACAAAAAAAAAAGAAGTCTGATCATTCAATCGTAGATTCTAATGAGGCCTGAATGGCTTTATGTAGATAAACAGTAAGCCATGAAATTCACGTCTAGCTTTTAACGAAAGCAGGGACAAGCATTCATACATGCTACAATGACGAGTTCTGAAAGAAAATCGTAAAATAAAACAACATAAGCTACTTTACACAACATTCTGAGTGTGTAGTGTGTTGGTATCTGCATAGTCTAAAATTGAAAAAAAAAAAGCCAATATATAAGTCAGTAATCTAACCAGAAAGATATCAGAAAACAGAAAGACCAAAGCTCCCCAAATCATCCTCACCAAAGTGAAATGGCCTCTTTCTTCTTAGAGTAACAAGCAAACAGACAGAAACACCATATAGACAGAAAACGTCTTCATTACGGAGGTCTGAAAGTGACTTCAAAATGAAAATGACTTCAGTCATCACCGGGGGATTTTAGCAACCCTATCCCTGCAATTTACTTTCAACCTAGTGTTTAATCACCTAGAAACTAAGGCATAATTAGTATTTTCTTCACTTTAATTGGTCGTAATGAAGTCAGAGTTGTGCAACACCTGCTGGAGGATGAAGGAGCCTCACAAGTTTCTGTCTCTCATTATAATAATCCAGACAGGGCCGAGTCTTCTCAAGCATCAGGAGCACAACGCCATTACACACTGTGGCCGGCTCATCTCCTATTCTGCTTCACTTCTTTTCTCCTTTATTTCCGCCCCCCCCTCCCAGCACCCTCCGCTCCCCACCTCAGTTTCAAAGGTCTCCTCTCCTTCAGAAGACAGCACAACCTGGCCTTCTCTCAGCCAATCACAAAGCTAATTGAGTCCACGGGGAAATTAAGGAATTCACCTTCCAGCCCTGTAAGGCTGGACACACATCAAACAAATACCAACACACATCAATGAAGAGAGCTAGGGCACGCGCGCACACACACACATACACACACACACACACCTGCCCTTTTGAAAACACATCAAAGCTGCTCGGTAAAAGCAATGTGATGCTAAATGCCAGTTTCAATTTCAGAGCAAAGTGCATGTGATACCATCGCCACGTGAGTGAAGGCATGTACAAAATCGGGCTCGTCTTCGCTCGGTTTTGCCCACGAGAGCACGAGCAGGGCCCAGCTCTCAGAGAGAGCTGGTAGGTGATAAAAAAAAAAGAAGCACACACACACACACACACACACACACACAAGGTAGAGATGCGAGCAAGTGTGAACAGCAACACTTGCTGTAAAAAGGAGATGCTTGAAAGCCCTGGCAACAGCAGGGTTCATTCCACATACAGCTGAAGAGCTGTAAAAGCTTCCACCACACTAGGGCCTTCTGGAAGATTCCCGAGCTCCAGCAAAAGCAAAAAAGTATATCTAATAAAAGAGGACCTTGGGTAAAGATGGAGGCCTCATCAACATTCCTGTCTTTGTTTGGTTTTCACCAGAGAGTCGGAGGCCTCCATTGGACGAGAACTTGAGAGGATGGGCTTGCTGAAAGCAGCCTCCTCAAAATGTTTGGGGAAAAAATCTGAACTGGGCTATTGTTCAATGGGAAACAAAAAAGAAAGTCCTTGTGGGCTGCGCCGAAGCGTTCAATCAAACCGTGCACATTGTTTCGCTTTGCAACAGCAACCAAGCAAAGATGTCTCTCGATGGAGAGATGTTTAAAAACACCGGCAGCCGTCCGTGGGAGTCGGCGAGGAAGAGGAGTTCTGGCGTCGAACTGTCACATCTGAGGGGGACGTAGGTTGATGACGTGGAGGATATACACCCATGCAGGAAAGAGACACAGATGATGAGAAAAAAGAAATCCGGAGAGGTTTTCTAGCACCTAATTCCTGAGGCCCCTTTGGGTTTCTGGTCTCCATCACCATGACTACTGACCTCTTTACCTCACTGACTGTAAACACCCTTCACTTTCACGATCCATCATGCACACATCTATCAGCCCGGCGACACATCCGGTGGAGGACCTCGACTGTATACAGGATGAAAGCTTCAAGAGGGATCAAGTCGGACATGAGCGGTGAGGTAGCCTTTTATTTTGTCTCGCTGAGGTCATGAAAGCACATTTAGCTTCTAAACACGACTCTAGGTCGATTATTAACATCCAAAGGCTTTCCGGAGATGTTATAAAAATATTTCTGTGTATATTTTACCTTAACACAACTGAACAGAGAATATTAATGCAGTCATAGGAGATATTTTTATTTCATATAATATATATATATAATTTATTTCTTATGTATGATTTTAATTAAAGATGCACCAAAAAAAAATCATCTAACGAATATGGTCAGTGTTTGCTATGATCGGATCGCTCTAAAACTCAAAAATCCCATTTTTATGTTTGGGTCCTTGACTGCATCATGCAGAAATGACAGAATCTTTTCATTTTTCCTGGTCAGTGAACTCACCATCACCATAGCATGTGCTAAGTCAATTTTCAAATATTCCACAGAGTACATTTTTCCTTCCAGAATCAAAATTGTAAAGTTAAACAGAAATTTAGAACAAAATAAAGCAAAAGTTGTCTCTTAATTATAGTTCTGTGAGATGAGTTAAAATCAGCAAAAACTGGTAATAATAAATCGGTATCGGCTCAAAAATCAGAATCGATGCATCTAAAGCTTATAAGGATAAATGTTACTATTTTTGATAAAATAGGTTAAAATCTGAAAATAAAATAAAAACTTGCAAATCATAGAAATTTTAATAAGTAGGAGTAAGTATAATAGATAATATGCGAATTCTAAACATTTTATTTATAGGCTGGATAATTCCCAGAGTTCGACTGATTTTTAGCATAATTCAAAGAAATCTATGTAAATTCTGCTAAATCGTTCCTATAAACACTAATTTATTGCATAGGTCAGGAAAAATCAATCTGCATATTCAAGTTTTACTGAATATTCAAAGGGTGGAAGGTTTCTGGTTCTATAAACGACAGTATCTCATTGGCTGTTGATGACTCGTAGCTCAAATGGAAATCTCGCATAACAACAGGCGGTTGGAGTTTGTGTTTCTGGCTCCTGAAGAGTCGAGATAAGAAAGATCTCCG
The DNA here is from genome assembly GCA_006937985.1 of Aphyosemion australe. NCBI lineage: Eukaryota > Metazoa > Chordata > Actinopteri > Cyprinodontiformes > Nothobranchiidae > Aphyosemion > Aphyosemion australe. The sequence continues at coordinate 854,503 of SSNS01000202.1, read as the reverse complement.
GAGAGACGCGGAGTTTCTTCTTCTTTTTCTCTGGCTGCTCAAGTCAAAATCTGGGCAGCCTGTGAACCAGTAGGCAGATCCTCTCTTAGTTTTTTTTTTTTTTTTTTTTTTTTTGCTTTGGCCACTTACACTGAGCCAACGCGTGGCATATGCTGCTGTCACACACACTAATTAACCTCATCCGAGACTCATAAACACACACACACACACACACACGAAGAGTGTTTTAAATAATTTGCATACTGAGGCCGGCTGACTTCTTGTTGAAAAAGAGCGCTACTTCGAGAGCAGCTGTGACAGAGAAGACAAATCGAGAAAGCAAGTGGAAAGAAGAGGACTATGTGTGTGTGTGTGTGTAAATGTAAGAGCAGGATTTTTTTTATCTCTCTTTTTATCAATGATAGTGTTATAATGGGGCCATTAAAATAGCCCTGGTTACTTTACCTCCTCCTCTATATTTAACTGTCCGCCGTCCCGTGGGAGCGAGGAGGAATATGCTATCACATTACACTACGCTACATTACACTCATTCATTATGTGCTGAGTAGACACCTCTGGTTCCCAGGAGCGCCCGTAAGTGGCCGTATTATTCTAAATCGCCGGTTTCACACCAGAGGAGAGAGGATGGAGGAGGTAAAAAAGAAAAGGTGAGAGGAAGCGGCGATGGCGGGAAGAAAGTGGCCGGCTCAGGAATGAAACAGGTTTGGGACACTGGTTTTGGAGGCCAGATGCAACAGCTGGATGTGCAGCCTCGGGACCACGTTCAGAGATGCAAACGTTTAGCTTTTGTTAGCAGGATGTTCTGCTTCCTAATGACTCCTCTGCAGATTACTGCAGGAAGGTGAGGAATGGGCTTTGCTTTAGTCCTCCATCTGCTATGTTTACCCACCAATCATTCAGAGGTGGCTCCAAGAAGCTCGGCTTTGCAGAAACACAGTACCCCCCAAAACACACACACACACGCTCACTGTCTTCTCCCATAAATGTAATTCTTTCTCATTGCAGCTGCACTAATTACACTCTCATTAATGTAATTAATATTCACTGATCTAGCTCCCACAAGTCACAACATCAAAACACAGCGCAGGGCGATTAACACACACACACACACACACGGATGTAGGGAGATCATATAGACAACACCCATCTATCCGAGTTCCGCTGCTCGGCCAAGGACCGATCACAGAGGAAGCAGATCCAGGAGGGATCTTCATACCTCCTGAGGAGATTTTCCAAGTTGTTTCCAGGCCAGAGAGAATGTATAATCCCTGCAGCGAGATTTGGGTCTGCCCCTTCAGAGGAACGCTACCAGGAGGTGGTCAGAGGCCCAAAATACCTCAGCTGGTGCCTTTTGATGAGGAGAAGCAGTGACTGTGCTCCTAAAATTGTTCCTAAGGTTGAGCCAAGATGTGGTCCCCCATGAAAAATGGTTTCTCCACCAGATTCTCTCCATTTTATCCTTAAATTATGTTGTTTTTTAAGGAAATGTGGGGGTTTTATACTCTTTTAGGTCAACTGAAGCAAAATGACACTATTAATGATGTGTTAGGTAAGAAAATAAGATCACACGTTTGTCAGATGTACCCAACAGATTCATTCCTTCATATCATAAGATCAGTGTTTGTCAAAATCTATATCTTTCAGCATGGGGCGTGCAACCTGATGGCTGCAAGTTTAGTATTCTTAGACATGCGAGGTCACAATCTTCATTGGAAACACATCTTGGTGTAACACTGGTCACTGAACTTCCTGTTTCAGTGGCTTTTATCCAAGATCTGGATCCCAAACGTCCCAAAAACACACTTTAACAAACTTTTTATTACAACTCAGCTGTACAAACATAAACATTATAGAACACTAATCCTCACATAAATGTTCTACATTTAAATTTTTTAGTTCAATGAGCATCCAGATTTTAATAAATCAGAGTTTTTTCTTAACTTCAGACGTTTTGTGAAGTTTTAAAGCTTCGAGACCTACCGCATGGCTCTCAGTGCAATTTTGTACGCCAGTTCAGCGTCGTGAGGTAGCAGAGAGGTGAAGAGATAGCGGGCAAAGGTGTGCATGGGGACACTCTCTCTGTGGACGATCTCTCCAAGACCAGAGTACGGACCAGCTGTAAAAAAAAGGACAGAGACAGGTTCTACTGTTAGCAATCAGCCAAAAACACTCACAAACTAAATGTTTACCCAATTTAGAAAATAATTTTTGTAATAGTTTAGACTTTTTCATGTTGTTGAGTCATGACTTCCTGTTCGAGTGTCTATCACGTCCAGCCGGATAAGGGCAAAGCCACGTGGCATTAAGACAAGCTGTGACGTCAGAAACATATGGGCATGTGTGCAGACTTGGCCCCGTGCCCTCCCCCTGTCTTCCTGCACTCCCCCTCATCTCTGGTGGGTTATTTTAAACCCCAACGGGCCTCTAAACCGCAGACCACATCACAGAGTGGCGCGGCTGCAGCCTCCACAGGCTCGCGGGGGACTCGGAGCCCGGCGCTGTTAGCAAAGGAACCAGAGGTGGGTGGTCGCGCCTGGGACGAGGCAGGGTTGGGCTTTGGGTGGGGACTGGACTGGAGAGGAGTTTAACTGGGTTGGTTCTTCCAGTATGTGCCACCACCACCACCACCGTCCCACATAAACACACATTCTGCTCTAGCTCCTGAACGCACACTTCTTTGTGTGTGTGTGTGTGTGTATGCTGACACAATACCCTTGGTGTTACTGTGTGAGGAGCTCATTTTGGTCTGGCCCAGGACGGCTCAGCCTCCATTTGCACCACAAAATGAAAGGATAATAAATAGCAAGAGAGTGAAATGTGTTTTTTCCTGTTTTAGCAAGAATGTCTAGGCTCTCGGTGCGTGGGTGGGGAAGCAATGACAGGGACGAGGTGTTTCTGTGTCTGTATATATGCATGTGTGTGTGTGCATCTGTATAAGCATAGAATGCTGGAAAGTTTGCTGAAAATAAAAATAAAAATGAGTCAAATGTTTAAATTTACACAACTTATTTCAGGTTTTACAGTCAAAAAGCTTCCTGGAGTGAAAAATTTTGAGTTCAGCATTGAACCTGATAAAAAAATACACGCAGCGATGATCTTTTCTCACCTTCCAGAAAAAAGACGGCCTGTTTACGGAAGATTTTGACCAAGGAGTCGTCCAGTTCCACTTCCTGCAGCTTGGCCAGTAGCTGCTCTTCGTTGCGACACACCTTCTCTTGAGCGTACAGCCCATCGGGCATCACCCGTTGCTGGCCCAGGCCGATCAGAGCCGTCTCCACCGCCAGCGCCAAGTACGACTCGCCGTCTCCCAGCAATCTCTGCACCGGCATTCGCTGCAGTTCTGCTCGGCTCACCACGCTGGAGCAGTCTGTGGAGGGCGGTGGCGACGGAGGGGTGGTGTGATATAAAAGAATCAAAAAGAACATGCAAATCAGGTCTGATGAAGACTTTAGGAGGAAGATTAAAGCACGATGAGTCAACGATCAGGTAAAAAGACACAAAGTGAAGCAACTGTTAAACATCTGCTTTAATTGCTAAAAAAAATAAGCAATCTTTAATCTCCTGTTTGGCATACGGTGACTCAAAACACACCAAATGATGGCTGTGCTCACCGTGCTTAATGCTATACACAGTTCTGTATATGGTAGTTATATCATCCTCATGTATACTTTTGTACGTCCCCAGAAGCGTATGTCATGTATTTAACAGTCAACAAAAGGACAGGACATACAATAAAGGGCAAATCTGATAAATCTGTTCATTTTTATAATATTTTATTACTTTGTGGTCATTTTTAGGTTTAAAATGTGTGTAAACTTTAACGCACCAGTACCTGAGAGGTCCAAACAGGTGTTAGAACCCTCCTCTCCCACTCGTCCCGACTCCGTCAGGGTGCTGAACAGGGTCCCGATGGGGTCCAGAGGGTGTCCCACCCAGCCCTCCATGTTGGTTATAGAGGTGTGACCTTTATGGAGCAACTCTAAAACAAACAAAGGCAGATTAATGGTTATTTAAATATTTAATTAGCAATTAATAACTCCAGATTACAGAGTTTATGTGATTTTTAATTGAATTTTAGATTTTTAATATGTCAGTAGGGATTATACATCATAATATTTTATGCATGATGCAAATAATCAGTCTAGCAATGATGATCGTGCAGTGTTTAAACACAAATACACAGAAATGTCTCTCCCTGTCCAGATAGTCATTTATTGTGCAAAAAGACAAGTTTCCTTTAAGCACAAGGCAGCCTCTTATTGAATAAATGCATAAATATATTATTAAAAAGCTGTTTTAAAACACTAAAATACAAAAACATGATAGAAGTGTTCATTTGCAATCATAAACATGAATTTTCTATAATAACTGGCAGCCATTGGTCCCCAAAAACGAGAGTTTTCAAACCAGGACAAATCAAATGTCTGATATCGCAGGAGCACAGAAACTGACAACCTTTAATATTCTAGATTTTAACCAGCTGGACTCACCTTTTTTGTGCCGTCGAAAGTGCTCCAGTTGCCTCTGCTGCTGCCTCCGTAACGTGTTCACTACCGCGATGGCCAGTCGGAGGGCTTCTCTGGGGTAACCATGGGAACGCAGGGCATCCACCCGAGCGCAGGCCGTCGGGACATGTTCTGGGTAAAAGATCGATTCAGCCCTAATGTTCTCCATTTAGCTGCTGGGTATTCACGCTCCACCTCCAGTGTGTAAAAAAAGGAACTCGTGAGACACCTACATACACAGAGACTCACCATGCCATAAAGGCCAGCCACGTGAGTCAAAGAGGGAACCCTCCTGGTTGTCATGGTAACAGTAGTTGGCGTAGAGGTCACTGGCGATAATGTGCTGGAGGTGTCGGTCCTGCCAGTGCAGGTCGCAGGCCTCAATGGCTCGCGTGAACACAGTCCTGTGGGGGCGCATCTCTGCAGGGAGAGAGAGGAGGAGGAGGAGAGATCTAATGCTCGATCGTTTTTTATGTCCTGGAATAAAACCCACATGCACCATTATTCTGCTGATTCTTCTTTTAAAAGCACCACTAATACTCATTATTATTATTACCTTTTTGTTCATTTGCATAATTACCACAAAACAGAATCTGCTCAATTAGAAAAAAACCTGTTGGAGTGTTTTTAAAAAGTTCAAAATGATGTTTTATTGCAAACTGGGATGTGGCTGTGCATGACAAAATTCCTCTGATTGTTTAAGCTAAAAAATAAAAAAATCAGAATGATCCTTTAAGCCTCCTTCCTGATGCAACCCCTCTCATCCCTCCATCTGCGTTATTGCATCACAAACGCGTTATTGACAGACATATGAAACTCTTCCATCGCTGACCTTGGTTGCCGTGGGCGCCCTGAGGCAGTGAGTGGGTGAGGTTGGGCAGTTCGTTGCCGTGGTTACCGTCCTCCCAGGGGCAGACGTCCACACTGTTCCATCGGCGCAGCTGGCGAAGCCACGACGACTTCTGCTCGGGTTTACAGTGGGGGTTCAGTACGATGCACATCCACAGGGCACCTGGACACACAACGTAAACACAAATCAGCTGATGCTCGCTTTAAAATGATGTCAACAATTCATCTAACAGGGTGGGAAAACTGCATCTTGTGAGATTTAAAAGATTGTAAGTACAGCTGTTATGCAAAAATGAAAGCTTGAGGCATTTTTCCTAAGAGCGGCATTGTTTCTAGTTCTTCCGAGCTCCGTCTCTAAGCTGCTGCCATCTTGCGCTAGGATACAAAAAAGTCTGAAAACAGAGAACTTAACTTATCCAGAGGCGACGCTGCCTGCACACACATCATTTTGGAGTAAATTGGAACAAACAGAATATGAAAAGTGGCTGCGTCTCTGGGGGATCCGAGTGCATTTGGGGGATTTTAGTCTCAGGAGTGCCAGCGATATGTACACGACGGTGAGTGGGTTGATTGTGCTACAGATGCGTGTGTGCATAGTGGAATAGATTTTGAGGATGAGGACAAAAACAAGGACAAAAAGACAGAGAATGAAAAAAAAAAGGAAGAGATGATGATTTGCACAAGGAGGCACGGCTTTGTGTCTAGAGGAGAACTTAAAGATGAGAAAGACAAAAGGAGAGAGGGAGCAGCGCTGAGAGGCACGCATTCACACATCAGGTGGATTGATAAGGACTTGGCAAGAAAGGTTTGAAGTGCGGACTTCAAAGGGATTGTGCACACACTTCCAAAAATACGTGGGATTGAAAGAGACGAGATCACTGTGCTGTCCTTACAAAGTGCAGAACAAGACCAAAGAGAGAAAATAAAAAAATGAACATCATCATCATCATCATCAATAAGAGCTGCACCAGAGACACGAGCGGGAAACAACAAAGACACGAGGCGACACCGCCGCCGTCCCGGTGATGGGTTTGTTGGTTCCGCATGTCGTACAGTAAGTCTGTCACAAGACGAACACTTTATATCAAACCCAAACAAGCACGCGGTGAGCGGCTCTCTGTCACTTCAACTAAAAATATAACGAGAAGTGTTTGAAAACACTGCAGAGGTGAGGCACAACGTGCTGCATTAAACGCCTTTTAATTCGCAAAACATCTTGCAGAAGCTGCCAAACCCACAGTCACAAGCAGAGACACAAACACCGGGCTGTCAGCGACAAGCCCGTGCATCTGAGACCGCGTGTGGGCTTTCTTGGACACAAAAGCACAAAAAAACACAAACAGGAAGAAAAAAAATGCATGTTTGCTTTTGTGTCAGCGCCTAGATTCGATCCCCCACCTTGCTAAATCTGTCAGAGCCTGCATGTGTGTGTGTGTGTGTGCTTTTATAGGACAGTGTGTGATGTTGTCTCCCTCGCTCACCCAGCTCGTCCCAGAGCTGTCTGTACTTGTCGGTCATGGTGGTGCCCTGCTGTCTCCACAGCGCCAGCCGAGGGTCGGCCATGAACTGCTCTGTGATCAGTGTTAACATCCTCGCTCCGTTGGAGTCACGCATCTTCAGCATCTCCCTCACCTAGAGGAGGAGAGAACCCGCACACACACACGTGGTTTATACCAGCAGACCACCAAGGAGAACATCGGATGTGATTACGACATCACGTGCCTGCTTTTAGGGCCAAATGTTTACATGGAAAATGTAGAAATTAAACATTTTCATTGATGTTTTGTAAAAATCAAAGGTTATAAGACAATGTTCCCCAACCCTGGTCCTCACTGTCCTGCATGTTGTCCACGTCTCTGCTTCAGCACACCTGATTTGCATATTTGCATTGCCTCCTCAGGATGACTTCAAGTGCTGCAGATGCCTGTTAATCACTCATTCATTTAAGTCAGGTGTGTGGCAGCAGGGGAACACTGGTGTTTGAAAGGGCAACATGGAGAACATGCAGGACATGGGCCCTGAGGACCAGGGTTATAGGGTGAAAAAACATCTACTAAAGGTGAAAATTTTAAAATTTTTTATAGCTTTTATTGGCTAAGGGGATGCATAAAAATATGTTTGTGTGTATTCTCAGTCGTCCAGGGTATGGTCATCTTGAAGGTTTGTTTAGAAACAACTGGACTTTTCTTGTTTTCACCTGAGAAGCTTCTTCGGTTCTGAAACTTTAGGTTTAGGAGGCTTATAAAGCTTTAGTTATGCTTGACGCATGTACATTCCGCACGGAAATGAGACGCGCATAATCAGGCCACAATTACTTTTGCAGTGTTTATACTTTCTGCGGCTCGTCCCCGCTGTGAGCCAATATTCTCCCAGACTGTAGGGGGCGCACAGGGCTCTACGGCATGCATACAACACACAACAGTCAGTTTGCCATGTTTCCTAGGTGCACGGTGTGGAAACTTTGGGCCGTGCGGAGGCCGCACAGAGGGGTGTGGATGCTGAAATGACGTAATTTGGCCGCGTGGAGCCGTGCAGCCCTCATTGATGCGTCAAGCATAAACCAAGTTTAAGGTTTGATTTGAAACAAACATGCTGATAGGGCAATAGGAATTGCTGATGAGGTTGTTATTAATGAGGCCATCAAGGTCACATGAGTCCCTGGCTCCTCCCTCTGTTCAGCTCCCCGTTTGTGTCGTTGTTTCTAACTAAACCTTCAAGATGCATAAAAATCCAACTATGATGCAAATATGCATGCAGATAATAAACCATCAGGTTTCAGTCCTTGAAAAAAATAACGTTTTGGGTTGCAGTGGCAATGTTTCTGTGTACTGTGTGAACTCCTTTCATGGATTTGCAATGTTTGTTTTGGCCGACTGCACACATAAAAACACATTTTAGATTCTAAAAATCTTTAGCTAATCATTTTATTGCCTTTTTTGGTTAAATCAGTCAAAAATTTTTATTAAAAAAACACAATTCACTCATGTGACTAAATTCTTTTGATTGTTTGGATCAGACATGACAAAATCTGCATCATGTCACTTTTTCATGATTTCGGAAAATCTAATGTAAGCATATTCCTGAAGCTAGTGTGTGTGTGTGTGTGTGTGTGTGTGTGTTTGAGAGGAGATGAAGAAGAAAACTGGAAACAAAGAGCATGAAGCTGAGAGACGTTCTAAAAGCTGGGCGAGCTGGATCATAATGGCCTTGGCTTGCGGTCTTTACATAGCACACAATGCATTAATGCCGGCCTGGCCCAGCCGCTGTAATAGCAGACAAACGTCTCTCATGTAATCGTTTAATCACGGGTGTGGAGCAGTATATAGAGCAAGCCACTTTCTATACCTCTTCATTTCTTTTTTATTTTGCACTTTTCCCCCCTTTTCTACAATTAGCTCAGCCAAGATCCAACCTGCCCTTTAATGTATGTGCATTATGTGTTATCTGTTATTCCTGCTTCTTCAGGGAATAAAAGATAATGCGGGTGCACAAAAAGAGTGGGAGAAAGTATGTATTAAAAGGATGCAGTGCAACTAGACAAGAAGACCCAAAGGGAGGGCGGTAAACCTACATAGGCGGAGTGCGCTTGCAGCCGTGACCAGAAGGGCTGCCGGTTGCTGCGCGTGTTTTTTATTTTCTGTATCTGCTCAGAACAACGCTTCCTCGGTTCTGACCTTGCTGAAGAGGAGATTGAGCTGTTTGCCCGAGCCGTGGTAGCCTCCCTGGGACAGGAAGAGCTTTACTTGCTCCTGAACCTGCTCCTCGTCCAGGTGCCAGCAGTTCTCGTCATCCACGCTGGCTCCAGCCGTGGGGTCTGGGGCCCCTACACGCACACGAACGCAACACAAATAAAGTTAGCATTTGATTTTCAAACGCAGTTCAGAAACAGATGCAAAATTATCAGATTTACATAAAAACAAGACACGTGCTGTGTCTTTTCCACAGTTTTACCTCAGAAAAGGGTAAAAAACCAAAAAGGAGGTATTCCTTTGTACATTTCAGATACAAATAATGCATCAGTAAAATCTTTGTCATTTGATCAATATGTAAGACCTAACATCCAATAAAATTAATAAAGCAACATGTTCCTGTGTAGGTTTATTTATTAATTAAAAGTGATTTGTTACATTTAGTTTGAAAGGGTTTCAAAAAAACAATTTGGAACTTAAATTGTTGTCAACATCCGGTGGGGTTAGGGCTTAAAATCTACTGCACTGTGCAAAAGATTTGCTGCTTTTTCACTCATTTTCAGTCATTTTCTTATATGTTGTGCAATTTAAAACATGCAGAAAGACGACAAAAGTCAAACAGAACCAGAGAAAAGCATCCTCCTCTAGCTGATCATCTAGGTTTTCAGCTGTTAGCTCATTGGGAATCCCCCTCTTGGGATTTTTTTAAGATTCTACAAAAAATTGGAACACACTTTGTTTTTGTCAGAGACTACTAGTGCTTATAGATCCTATTACACTTAATCCGTGCTAAGTTGTTTGTTTTACGTGTCGACACAAAACTGTTTCACCTATTAAGATTAGGAGCCCTTTGTGTTTAAACGGTTCATAAGTCGGTTAGAAAGCTCGAAATACAGAAATGTGTCTGAAAAGGGTCAAGTGTAAGCACACAAAAGCTAAAATAAAAGCATCAGTCATTTCAACTTTTCAGCATTTTTTGCAACAGAATTGCAACCAAGCGCAGGATTGAGCAGGTTATAATCCAGAGTATCATTGATGATGTTTATTTATTCTCTTTGCTTATTGAACTTCTCACCATCTAAGCTGGGTCTGAGCTCCATCTCTGCTCATAATTTTAGCGCCATGTCTTTGTGACTTCATGTTCTCCTCAGGTGAGTGTGGATGATCTCCTGATATCTAATACACGTGTGACAGGGCAGTACCTTAAACTGGAGCTCAAGATTGTGAAAACAGCTTCGGTTTACATTTCCAGAGATATTGGCGGAAGGGTGAAAGGTTTATTTGTTCTCAGAAATCTCCTGTTGTCTCAACGTTCTTCTACTAAACCTCTTCTCCTCAGGTTTCCCCCTTTTAAACAGTCTGAAAGTCTCCTTGTTTTGCTCTTTAAATCAACACAGCATCTTGTTTGAAGTAACCAGGTATTATCATATCTGCTCGTGTGTTTGTTTGGTTTCCTCTGAGGAAAACTGGTCTATAATTTTGATTACAGTCACAAGATCTCCCCTCTACAATCTGGACATCATTAATGAGCAGAATTGATCCTGACACACTTTACTTTCATCACACAATCGATAGCTACGCATGCAGAGGCAGGAAGACGCAACACTCATCCTCAAAAGTGATCTCCAGCATCCTAGTCGCCTCCCACACACACACACACACACACACACACAGACACACTCGTCTCCTCACCATGGACCTGGTTTATCTCAGAGTTCTGGGACAGGATCTCATCAGCCAGTTTCTGCGCGGTGGGAAGCACCTCGGTGTGGTGAACGGATATCAGGTACTGGACGAACTTCTGCAGCTGGTCTCTGCTCATCTGGAACAGGGTTTCCGAGATGGGCAGGTGCAGCTTGACCTGCTCGGGTTTGCGCACTCTGTAAAGCGACAACGCCACTACGTGGGCGCAATAGAAGATGTCTTTGTTACCACACGTGCATGTCACCGCGGTGATCTTGCAGCGGTCGAAGCTGACGCTGACGCTGCAGACGAGCTCCGGGGACGATGGCGTGGCGGGGTCCGTCACCGTGCCGCTCAGGTGGAAACCTGAAAACGTCACAAAAGATCAGGAATTAGTTTTCAGTGCATCAAGGATCACTTATTAAACACTCGAAGTGATCATCACTTAACAGGAGCTCAATAACATCAAGCACCTGCAACAGGAAGTTGTCCTAAGCATCTATAACAGGCTAAATGGATCACTTAATCAACTTATCGAATGTTTCATCTAGTGACATTAGTGAAAAAGTAACACACTCCGGATGCTAAACAGCCTCAGTAAATAGCCAGCTGCAGTCCACTGCTGACCCAGAAATCCAGCTAAGATGCACAAAACTGCTGATCTACAACAGGAAGTACTGAGAAAATGACGAGGAAGTGAGCAGAAAGCTGTTTCGGTGTGAATTATACAGACTTTTGTTTGATCTCGTCCTGCCTGCACCATCCGGAGGCGTGGCCTATCATTATGCAGGGATGAATATGAATGAGCCAGGTGGGGTCCACCGGCGGGGGCTTAAAACACACACACTCAGGAGCATATGAAAGATGAAAACATGTGCACGAGACGCAGTGTGGTTTATGATTTATTAATAAAGGGAGGGGCTAGGAGAGATGCTTCTGAATGCATTTATGTGCTCAGGAGAGAGATCTGAAAGTCATGTGGGCCGGGTGAAGACATACACATTTTTAATATGTTTATCAAAGAGCTGAGAGCACACATCACGGTGATGTAAAGCATGTGTTAACGCACATATCAAAGGGTTTGCTGCTAAGAAGGGAGGGGCAAGAAATGCATATTTCATGGGATTTAGACAGAAACGGGGACGATGGTTGGACGAGCCAGCGTAACAGAGGTCAGGCAGGAGAAGCTTTGTCTTCTTTGTGCTTCAGAGATACAGTGAGTTAATTTGAAGAACAAAAGAGATAACAGTAAACAAGATCACGACCCACGCGTATAGTGTAGATACACCCTCAGGATGCATACAGATAAAACGCGCTGCATGCTGACCTCATATTTCTCCTCGTTGAGGCTACAAAGTCACACTGGGATCAGCGAAGATACGATCGAAAAATGCATTTTGCAAAACTGCAAATACATCAAAGCAGGAATGGCGGAGACTTGCTTGGGTTTACAACTAATTCTGCAGAACTAAAAAAAAAATCTTGGCTGCAAAAAATGGTACAACTGCAAAACATTGCCATGGAGATATGCATTCCCCTCCTGAAAGCCAGCTGGCAAAGGGGGTCTGTGTTCGTTAACAATATCCACAGTAGAGGGGTGTGGATCAAGTATGGCAGCTCTGTGCATCTGCAGTGATCAAAGCCTATACGTCTACAGCTGCGGGAGAAGCGGAGAGAAGAAAGGAGCCATACTGAAACAATCCTAAACGAGACAAAAAGGTTTACATGCTGCAGCTGGTGGCGGGAAGAAAAGCAGACTTATTAAGCTGTGAAACGACAAAAAAAAAACAAGCAAACAAGCTATTTTTTAATACTTGCTGATACCTTCAGTGTGAAGATGTGTTGTTTGTGTCTCTGTGTTTGTTTGTTTATTTGTTTGTGTGAGCTGGGTTTCAAGAGTGGCCCCGGGTCCAGAGAAAAAGAACATCAAAAACATGTGGAGCTAAGAGAGGAAGAGCTCAAAGAAAAAAACAAGCTGTGATGCACACACACACACACACACACACACACACACACACACACACACACACACACACTGATATAAAACTGCACTTTCTTTTGCAAATGTTTTCTTTCTCAAAGGGAAAATTAAAGGTGATGCGCTTTAAAATTCAAAACACATGGACTGTGTAAAACTAACCAGTGATAAAAGACTAGGAAAATTCTGTCTCGCTTCCCTTCGCTTTATCGGACTCTTTCACCTTCCAAGCCCTTTGCATCCCACCCACCCCCCTACTCCCCCCTTTCGTCCACATTCCCACAGCTCTTTCACTCTCACTCTCTGACAGATGGGTAGGTAATGAGTTTCGCCTTTCCCAGTCCAATCGTCTGGGCACCAGAAACTGCCCCCTGCGCCAAAAATGCCCTTTTAATTTAGCCAAGCGCTGAGTACAGGGATATTACTGTTTAGGCACACACACATGAATGCACACACACACACACACACGCATGCACAAACCTCCCATGACTCCCGGTTGGGGTGGGCACCAAACCCTCAGCGTCTCATGTGCTAGCTATTAAAGAGCCTGGTCCCCCACCTCTCTCTCATTTGCCCCATCCACACAGCACCCCTCCCCAAGTGCTGCTCAGAGCTCTTTTCTGTGCATGTTCAAGAGGCCAGAGTTGGCTTTCAAAGTAACCATGGCGGCCATTTTTAGAACAAGGCCTCTGTGAGGTTGCCCTAAAAACCCCTCCTGACCGCTCTGGTGAAATCACACTTGGCCCACAGCGCGGTGCAAGGTAGCAAGGGGCGTGCGTGACAGAGTGAAGAAAAACAAGGAAATGCATACGTGTGCACATGTGCAAATTCCACAAATGCCAGCAAACCACACACACGCACACACACACACACGCACGCATGCGCACACACTCTTCTTCTGTAGGGGACCAAAAATCAAATGCTTTTTGCTTTGTTTTGAAATACCTGATTTGCTACTAAGCAGTCATGGTCCGATTCAAGGCCAGAAAGTCGTCCTAGAAAATCTGACACTTCTTGTTAAGAGTAAGAAAGTATGGTGAATCCCAAGTCAACCTTTACGTGCTTGTACGTGAGTTACAAGCTTCCAAATACCATACATTTTTTTAAAATTTAAAAGCGCCCCAATCTATATTCCACCTATATGGCTATTTTCCACCTCTCACCCAAGGTTGGGCCTGAGAGGAAGCAGGTCTAGGATGTGCCTGACCATACGGAGGAAGCTCATTTCAGCACTTGTACCTGGAATGTTGTTCTTTCGGTAACGATCCAAATCCCATAACCACAGGTGAGGATTGGAACGTAGACAGACCAGTAAATTGGCTGAGCTCCTTCTTCACAACAACAAAACAGAGCAGCAGAAACTCTAATCCATCAATCCATCTCACTTAATTTCATCATCAGTTGTGAACAAGACACGTTTAAGTCCTCTGCTTGAGGCAGCGACTCATTCTCAACACAGAAGAAGTGGTAAAGTGAGATGTTTCAGCTTCAATACCGTTGTAACCAGTTTCGTGTACTACGTGTTTTTACTTTTGGTATTGTTGATTTTCTTGAACATGAATTCAATATAGGGTTGGGCGACAAATCAAAAATTAATCGTTATCGAAATCTCTGACTCTAATCGATATCATTTTTCCCATGTCAATAAATTCAGTACCACCTCGAGTCACATGACGTGACTCAACCTAATACACGTGACAGCCCCATCTAGTGGACAACTTATATTTTTGCGCATGCATGTAGTTATTGTCCATTTATCGTTATCGAGGAGAACTCCTCAATATTCCGTGATGTTGATTTTAGGCCACATCACCCAGCCTAATTCAAAACCACCTCAAACAATTCATTTTGCAAGATAAATAACAGGATTCTATAAATGGGATCACATCTGTTTGCATAAAAGGACTCAGTGACAACTAATGGCTTCCTATTCCTAGAGGAATATTTGACCTCTACCCCTTGTAATGTCATATAAAGGTCCAGAAGACTGGGCCAGTGCTGTATTGGCCGACTTCAGGGTACATCTGCAGACACTGAAGGATTCTTCCTTTTGTAAATGTCCCTATAAACCGGATTAGGCTTCCCACATGAAGCCAATAGACAGGGATCGGGGATGGGCCTGAGAGGCTTGCTTGCCAGGGAACAAAAGTGCTCAATGTACCCAAATCACTGGACTAAATTAGATTGGGAAACATACATATATTTCCACAATCACATTAAGATTCCAAGTGAATGGAAAAAAATTCTGGCCCCATGGTGGGGAAGGTCGTTTGGTTTATAGGGTGAATTGGTTCGTGAGTGACTGTCAAATAAATCTAATATGGCACTGTGTGGTTCAGACGGCACTCATCTGTTGGGTTTGTGCTCAGATTTGCGTGTGATAGATTCTGAATACATGATGGATTTCAGTGGAACTAACAAGTTAAAACAAATGGGCTGTTTTGAAAGCAAGTAAACAAAAGTAGAGAGGGTGATTCAAGGCCTGTTTGCCCGCAAGGATTCATTTTAGCTTTGCACATTAATCACATTACCTCGTGAGCTGTAGATAGATGCAAAGAAATGCCTAAATCCAATTCTGCTTTGACAGAGCTTCCCTGGTCTAAAGAGGACCACCTGCGGAAGACTTAGCGTTAACATGGGATCCTCCTCGGTGTTGACCAGAGACAGCCTGCCTAAACCTCATAGAGAAAAGGCTATGGGAGTGGAATCCAATCCATTTGGTCGGATTGAACAGAGAGGCCCTAGTGAAAGGAGATCTGAATCGCAACCGAAGAAAAGCAAGGCTGCAGAGTAGGTCGAGGAAGGGTCAAGAACTGTTGGGCAACCCCCCTCATCTCTAAAGTCCCATCCCACCCATGGCTAAAGGAGCATTTCCTGCATAGTGGCTCCTTGAACTAGACCAATTAATAGAACTACAAAGGCAAATGCAATTCCTTTCACTATTTTCAAGGGTAGGTTGCTCTATGAGTAACAATACATGCATGCATGTGTGGTCCTATAAGGAAGGGCTCATACAGAGACTATAAACAGAGATCAGTGCTATTCCACAGGAGACCTTGCTCCAGGCGTGTGTGTGCATGTGTGTGTCCTAGGTGTGGGACAGGCTGGAATAACACCAGTAAGCTCCAGGGGCGTTCATGTTTATGCCTTGAACCCACTGGTGGACTGATAAGTTGTTTTTTTTTTTCTTCTTTGCGGGTGTGTTTTCATCACCCACACATTTTCATGCACACTTTTGTGCACCAACACACACTCTTACACAGTCTGAATAGTTATCCTGACAGACTGCAGCAGGCATAAATTATTATTTTGAGATATTCTAGGAATTTCAATGCTTTTACTTCAGTTTGAGACTGACAGCAAAATCTGAATGCAAATCATAGAGATGGCAGAGAATATCTGAATGTATGTGTGTGTGTATGTGTGTGTGTGAAAGTCTGTGTGCACTGACGGATGTGTGGGTGATTGGAGTTGTCATCAGCTGGCGGTTAAAATGACAGTCAACTGCTTGGCTGCTGCCACTTAGTTGCCATGCGGTACATCAGGAATGACTTGCAATTTTCTAACTATCACTTTCAAAATAGATTCTAATTTTGCCGGATTGGTCTTGTCAGGCGGAGATGGTGTTACAGCTCGGCTAAATGATCCCAAAAGCCGGCGTACAGAATGCTGACCGGTTCAGAAAATCGTGACGTCTCAGAGAAGAAGAATATTGTGTTGGAATAGGTGTGAGGAACATTCAATTCTGGGATTGGAAATTGGAAAATTGAGAGACAGGACCCATGAGAAGCTGTTCAATAGTAAAAATAAACATTAAAATGTGTTTGGGGTGATTTTAAAGTGTGCTTATCCATAAAAGCTGTGGATAATTTCTATTTTACCCATTTTAGATAGCTTCCTCTGTTCAAAATACTAATGTTTACATCATTTAGGACTCATCAGGGCGACAGAAGTGTGCCTTCCCCGTAACTAGAGGGTTGCAGGTTCGAGCCCCATCTGTTGCAGTCATTGTGTCCTTGGGCAAGACACTTACCCCGCATTGCCTGCTGGTGGTGGTCGGAGGGACCGGTGGTGCCACTGCACCCCAGAGCAGCTGTGGCTACAATGTAGCTCATCACCACCAGCGTGTGAATGTGTGTGTGTGGGTGAACGACTGTGTTGTAAAGTGCCTTTGGGGGTTGTAGAACCCTAAAAAGTGCTATATCATATCAGCTAATGGTAGGGCTGGGCAATAAATTGAAAATGTATCGTTATCAAAATTTCCCAGCCATCACACATAGGTGGGCCCCATATGGGACCTATATAGGCAAGCCGTATTGGTCCCAACTGGGTTTGTCCGCGGTTTCCATGGTGGCCCCACAGGGTTTCGCCGTTGTTTGAGTCAAACCTTCTGAAACGCCATGTAGGGCCCGTTAAAATCTTTCTGGGCAAACGTTCATGGGGCCACTGTGGAAACTGCGGACAAATCCTGTTGGGACCCATATGCCTTGCCCATATAGATCCCATATGGGGCCCACCTATGTGTGCTGGCTGGTCTTTGACTAGCCGATATTGTTTTTCCCATGTCAATAAATTTGGTAATAAAAAAATTTTAAGATGTGTGTAGGTTGGTGACGTTCACTAGCTTTCCCTTATTTACATAAATTGCTATCTTTGGAGGCTGCACAGTGGCACAGTGGTTAGCGCTGTTGCCTTGCAGCAAGAAGGTTCTGGGTTCACATCCTGGCCTGGGGTCTTTCTGCATGGAGTTTACATGTTCTCCCTGTGCATGTGTGGGTTCTCTCCGGGTACTCCGGCTTCCTCCCACAGTCCAAAACATGACTGTCAGGTTGATTGGTCTCTCTAAATTGTCCTTAGGTGTGTGTGTGGTTGTTTGTCCTGTGTGTCTCTGTGTTGCCCTGCGATGGACTGGCAACCTGTCCAGGGTGTATCCCGCCTGTTTGCCCGATGTCTGCTGGAGATAGGCACCGGCCCCCCGCGACCCTGCTCGGATAAGCGGTTACAGAAAATGGATGGATGGATGGATGCTATCTTTGGACCGAGGCCCTTCCAGGAACCATCTACGATGGGTAAAATGATTATTTCTCACTTTGACACAGAACCACAAGTCAAAAGTGCTGAAATCTCTTAAAGATTAGACGCCAATCTGAGAAGCATTGAGTCATGCCCCCCTTTGCTTTGACCTTCAACAAATCCATGTCAGTGGAAAAAGTCAAATACCTGCAAATTCCACCTCCTGTCTGTACATTAACTATACATTATCCCGATCCGTGTGCAAGGTTCATTAGTGTGAATGAAATTACAGCTGGCTGGAAATAAATGTATGTAATTAGCAAAAGTCCGTCCCAGAAGAGCCACACATGCTATACGCGACGGTAATGGGATCCATCGAAAAGCCATTGTCTGCTCCTTTAGAGCCTGAATATGTCTTTAATGACGAACCAGTGCATCGGAGGAATCTCAGCGCTCACATACACCCGTCTTTAAAGGAAGTGGATCCGTGTTTAAATGAGGAGATGTGTAATGACTCGTTTGGAAGCGTATGAAAGAAAAAACTAATAACTCGTGCAATCTTCATTGGTTTGTTGGATCTTTGCATCCATAAATTGATATATTTGTTGAGCTTGTCAAACATGATTACAGGTGTGCTTCTCTTACTTCATGTGAACCTTGACCCAGATATCTGAGCTGGATCCTAAAACAGCTTTAAGGTGTGTTTTAACACTAAATTTTAAGCATAAAGAGATTTTTAATACTGTAATAAGGAGTCAGTGAAGCTGAGACAGCATACACAAAGCTCTAGTGTGAAATCCAACATTGCTGAAAGTGAACGTGTTTGCATTTGAAAATAACTGGGCTGAAACCTGTGACTGTGTGAGTTTTTAGGTCCACTTTTCCACGCCAGGAAACAACCTTACACTCTTTACCCTTCCTGTTTCATTTGGAAAGTCACCCGACACACTCCAACAGGCACACACACACACGCGCGCACACACACACACGCAGACACATGCACAGAGCTCCACCCTTTGACACACTCACCACATATACACTCATGATGCCTTCATGCATGCATGCATTCTGGCCTCAGTGACTCCCTGCAGTCAACCTCCTTCTGCTCACAAACAACCCCTCCTCTTTCCTTTTTCTCTCTCCAATAACTGATTCCTCCTCTTTTTCCCCTCCCATGACACACACACACACACACACAAAATGCTGTCTAGCCCTGAGCTGACCCGTTGTGTGTACTGACGTCACACACTAGACAAGGGGAGGCATCATTCCAGACAGACTCACGCACACACACATGCACACACACACACGCACGCACGCACGCGCGCACACACACACACACACACACACACACACACACACACACACACACACACACACACACACACACACAGGCCCCAGCCGAGGGGGAAGCTGCATTCCAGCACAGGCACACAGACACACATCACCACGCCTGGCGGTGGGAAGCATGGGGAGCGCTCAGCTGTAGCAAGGAGGCGGGGAGGAGGGGGGGTGGATAGCTGTGGGAGGGGAGGGGGGGGGGGGTTCAGAGGAGGGAGGGAGGGAGGGAGGGAGGGATGGCTCTGAGCCAGTGTTCCTCTGAGCTCAGCACTTCCCCTTTCAGCTCTAGCCAGCCGCCAGTTTGCGTAACGCGGCCCGTGCAGCCTAGCTGGCTTGTGAGTAACCCTTTCCTTCCTGGAGTCACTAAGTTCACACTTGCTGTTGTCTGTTTGCCACATCCCACAGCTGAGGACGTCTGCTTATAGCACTGCCTTTCACGCTTCTACGCTTTCACCTGACAAAGATGGAGGCAGACACCCACATTTACTAATAATGCTGCAAAGAAACGGTACAATGCATCCATCAAAAACCACTTCAACCTCTAAATCTTCATCTTCAACGCAGAAGGTGATTATAAAAGCTCGTGGAGAAACCTAAATAGCAATTTTTTGAGTGACCTACATATTCTAATTGCACAGGAATACACAAAGACCCAATGAAAACAGCTACTGTTGCTACAGATCTTCTAACCTCCTTAACCCTGATTTGATGGGATTACATCATTACAATACAGATACTCTCCTCAGCTGTATATCTGCTGATCTTCTAACAGCCTGTAGGCTGGAGTGTCTGGTCCACAGGGACGTGAGGCCTCATGCAACAGAAGCGGCGCCTCTCTCTCCCTTAAAGCCCCAGTGAAAAGTGTCACAGCTCACACTAACCACGGCAGACACCTTCTACGGCAATAGGACAGACCGAGTGAGATTGGCGGGAGAGGAGGAGGAGGAGCAGTTTCCTCACTTTTAATTTCACTTGACACGAGTCATCCAGCATCCCTCAAGAAGCCGCCGAGCCCCATATCAAAGTCCTGTCAGGGATCCTGACACGCAGGACGCACCTTGACACTGGAAAACAAAGAGAAACCTCTCCAAAAACCTCCGGTTAGCCAGGCGGCTGCAGAGAACAGGAATAACCAGGATGAAGAGGAGTGGAGGGAGGGGGGGGGGGCAAGAGAAAGGTTGAACACGTCTCTGCTGAATTGAGGTGGTCGATTTGCTTGCCTGCAGGCTATTCCTGTAAATATTGACGTTGATGTTAGCACCACTCTCCCAAGGATAAGTTATAAAGCGAAGGGGTTGGATTTACTCCGCGCAAACTGCAAGTGTCTGAAATCACACGCCACGCTTGGCCTTCTCCGAGCACGTTGAGGGGAAACAATGAGAGACTTTCAGGGTGAAGAGCCACCGCCACGTAGGGGAACCGAGCTGTCTCGGTAGGTTTACAGCTCTTACTCCTCTCCACATGGTTAAGGTTTCCGCTCTCAGGCTAAAAGCAAGCAGCTGACATCAAAACCTTCAGAGAGACCTCTATTTCCCAGAAACGGCTCTTGTTTCATGTAAATAGCTGCCTTTCATGGGCTACATTGAGATAAATTGCACCCTGCTGGACAAGAGGGAGACAATACTCCCCCCCTCTTTTTTTGTTGTCATCTGTAAGCGTTGCCATGACAACACATATCTTCCTGGAGTGGTTCCTGTATGCACGGGTGCGTGTTTGCATTCAGGGGTTGTGTTTGTTGGGGCACACGCCGTGTGTAGATTTGGGCAAACACTGAGAAAAGCAGGCAGGTGCATGGACGCACACACTCACTCACACACATGCACACACACACACAATCGAAAATACAAACACCTCTCTGCTTCTTTGTCAAACAAATTCGAGCACGACTGCACAAAAGCTAACAAAGAACAGCACATGAGTGTAGCCGAAAAGACAGAATCAGGTTAGACTTTCCTCTAAATGTCATGTTCTAGCAGGAGGCTGGATGACAGGTTTATTACTAATTGTCATTACAATAAAAAGAGGGAAAGCAATCCAACTGTGACAACAGTTTTGACAAAAAAAAAAAAGCTTTGGAGGTGAACATAGGGGTGGGCGATATGGAAAAAAAATAATATCACGATTTATTTTTTGCAAAATCACGATCTCGATTTTATCACGATTTTTTCCATTTCGACAATTCATACATTTTGGAAGTTATTTACCAATAAAATAGATAAATTTAAAGGCATACCCCTTCACAGAAAATATGATAAAATATTTCAGACAGGGTACTGTTTGAACACTTGTTTTAATTTAGGTAAGAAAAATAGCTAATTTGTTCTATTACAATAAACATGATCAAACAAAAAATAACTTCCATTTAAAAATCCATAATGGGTTCATATATTAGCTTTTAATGTCTTTGGAGTAGCTTTAGAGTCAAATATTTATGCCATAGTTCCAGGGCTTAGTTTATTTATTTGTTTGAACAAATAAGTTCAGAAATGTTGGAGAATGGACCAAGTTCTGTTTAATGGCATGTCTCAAATGTCCCACAGGCACTTTTATTTATTATATATTTATAATTAATGAAAAATAATTTAACTTCTATTTAGAGGTGGCTCATAGCCTATCATCCAAAATATATTAGTAATAATTCTTGTCCAGAGAAAAACAATCTATCTAAATTCATGATGTGTTTGCGTTTGCATCCAATACAAGAGGTTTACGCTCATTGCCTTTTTGGACTTGCTGCTCTCCGTAGATGTTTCCTACGAGGGAGGGGTTTGGCCCGTCTCTTCACAGGATAAACAAACTCCGGTGGCAGCCACGGTGAAAAGGCTCGCTAAAATACGAACGAACGTCCCCAAATAATAAAAGACACGAAGCCAAATGCAAAGTTTAGAGCAGAACATTGACCCAGAGGTTTCCTGATTGAGCAGACGCGTGAGAATGTAATTAGCGCTTAGAGACGGAGCAAGCTAGTGCTAGTGGCTAGCGCTACAATCGATTATGGTGTGCTTCTTCAACTATTCATAATTGTTTGTCATCATCTTAATGCATCGATTAGATTATTTTCCTCATCTCTACCGAGCACCCCAGCTAAACAAACCAACACGCTGCCTAAAGTTATGATTGGTTTATCGGTGTGTCTGTCGTGCCGACAGAAGCAGACTAGCAAATGGCGTGACTCGGCTGAGAAAAAAAACAAAACAAATGTGTGCCGCGTTCAGAAATAATGGCATAAACGGGTGATAGAATGAAAATACACGGTTCTACGATCTCCGAGCTTTGGTAGATCGTCATCACATTAAAATTCTTAACGATCTTATATCGTGAAATCGCACGGCCCTAGGTGAACATACCCAGGAATTAACCAGATACACAAACGCACTGACCCACGTTTTCATTTTAATTAGGTTTTAAAAAAATCATTCAACAGGATCAATTATGGCTGATAAAAAAGTCTCTATTCTTTGTGATTGTCTGTACACTCATGACTCTTGATTAAATTTGCTCAAATTAACATTTGCACAGATGACCAGTGAATAATCACATCCTTATGCAATTATGCTGATTATGTCTCATGAGTGACTTATGGAGTGAAGGACTATGTCACCTCTGGGACCACGTGAAACAAAAGCCAATGCTTCCCTTTTTTCCCAACCCATTTTATGATATGCTTGCACTCTGAACTCATGTTCATTTGGGACGCCAGATCGGTGAGGAAGATGAGGCCAGAGATGGTTTAACTGGAGATCAAGGAGGGGTGGGTGTTACCACAAGATTGCGAGGCCTGCATGTTAATCTGAAGACTGATGTGTGCGGATGTGTGTGAAAGATTCACCTCCCGCTGTAAGTCACCATCCACCCATGAAGTGGGTCAGTGAAATTTGCCCAAATTAGGTCAGTGGCAGTCAATGGGTTCCATCCTGAACATGAGGGAGGATAAAAGAGGAAGGCAGGGTGGAAGTCTGTAAGGTTAGGCGAGCATGACCAAGCAGCTTACGTCAGCTTTGCTTTTACATTTAGTTAATTACTGTTGCAATGGTCCATAAAACGTTTTTGGTATCCGAATCAGAGCGCATCAAACCCACGTTTGGAATCAAAAGGGTTTAGTCTGAATTGGTGGCAGTACTTAAGCCTGTCCACGCCCCACAACACCCATTCGAGCTGCTGGTTTTGGACACATTTATCATTGCTTACTAATGAAAGGCAAGCATATATGCAAGCTATCTCATGAACTACTGTAGAAATTGTATTTCAACTAGGGGTGTGCATTGTCAAGAATCTGGCGATTCGATTTAGAACAGGGGAGACGATATGATATATCGCAATACTAAAGCCTGATGACATTTGCAATTTTTTTAAGAATTAATTTAACTGGAAAACTCAGGTCAGACGCTTCCCAGACACATCCAATGTTATAAGATTTTGTTGTTCCATCAGAATGAAGGTGGTAAAAACTGCTGCCAACTAGTGGTTGGAGTTTGAAATGCACCACACAAAAGAGACATACAGTAAATGTTTGCATATAAATTCTCAATAAAAAGTCAATACACCGATTTTAAATATTGATTAAGTATCACAAAACAAAAAATCTTAATATTTTTGTTTATCGATATTTTATTTGAAAGTTAACACTGCACGTACATCTAGAGACACCACAGGGGATCCCCATTAGTAAACACAACAAATTGGGTTAATGTATCAGTTTTAAAGACCAAGTTCACTTGATTTTTCCAAAACATTTGCAGTTCTAGTATAAATGAATGCCTTGAGAGTCGATCTCTGTGGGAAAAAGCTCTCGTGCTCCTGTTTCAGGAGCTAGAAGTGAGCCATAGCTGAATACGGCAGGATTTGGAGTCTTATTTCCTGATATTCGGATACCTCACCTCTGATTGGCTAACAGAAACACGACTCTACCACTGAACCCCGTTTGCTTTGCAACGTTGATGTTTTATCGCCACAAATAACACAAGTCTGAAGGAGTTCTGCTGTGTGGTGGAGTTGCTAATGCAACCGGTTAGCTTCTACTAGTCGAGACGTTCTCTGCTGTTTACTGGATGCTAAACCAACAACAGCCTTCCCCATTGTGAGTCAAGACGGGCAAGTCCATTAATGCTAATTTGGCATTATAAGGCGCTAATGTCACAGGCTTTCTAATCCGATAGTTTCTTCATTATTTTTCTATCAGCGGCCAATGCAGGAAATAGGGGTAGAAGACTATTTTCATGTTTAGCATTTTAAACTCAGGATGACCTATCATACTTAAGAAATAACAAGTAAAAATGGTTTCTCAGTGAACTTGGCCTTGAGTGGGGACGTCTGTTGTAGTGGCTGAGCTTCATCCTCAACACACCCAGAGCACTAACTGATTGCACAGATGGTCAACCTTTTTCCACTGAAGTCAAAACAGTCTGTTGGCAAAATATCTTAAGAAACACCAGACAAACGAAAGTGTTCATTGGATGCATCGGAGTCAACAAAATCTAAGAGGGTCATCGTCGCCAACTGACCTTAAAAAAGAAAAATATTTCTGCAACTTTGTCAATTTTATAGCAATTGGGTGGAATTTTGATTTCTTAGTCATTCAGGAAGTCATTCAGAAAAAGCCATAGCTATAATTATCATAAGACAATCTAGGCCTTGGATTTTTGTCTGGTCTATCTCCTGTTTTCCAGAATCCTGATGGAAAAAAGTTGTGGTGCACTGTTGCCAGAGCGGGCATGTTTGAAGTCTGTGTCACATTGTGATTGTCTTTCATCATCCCACAGCTGTCAGTCAGCAGAAGAAAACGTGACTCAAAAGAAAAAAATTTAGTGCTCTGAAATTTCTTCTTCAAATGTGTACTGTACACTTAACCCCCCCCAATACCACCACCAACAATCAAAAACATGCAACAAAGACAGCGAGAGAAACAAAAGCTGCACAGGGCTTAAGGCAGATGGGAATGAGTTGAATAGCAGTCAGTAAAAAGCTGCATGATTCGCCACAGAAGATTGTGATGATGTTCAGCTCGTGTTGACTGACTGTTTCTTCTCGCCCGGGCTCCACAGTCCCACTTTCGATCAAAGAAGAACGTGCATCTCAGTGTAGCTGAGGGGCACACTCTGAACTTTAGTCTGTCAGCCTTCAGTCACTCATTTCAGTGCACTTGGACGTCAGAGAGGAAGAAGAGTTCTGACATGTGTCTTTTATGCACAGTGTCTGTTCGCAGGAGTGATGGCAGAACCTGGGCCTGCACCTAATCACATGAGCTCGCCTTCTCGCTCTCTGACAGCCGTAGAGGTCGGGGAGGAGGGACAAAGGCTCCCTTCCCTGGGCGGCGATCAAACTTGAGCCCCCGGCTTGTCTGGAGAAGTGACAAGGCCCATTTCCTCCTTACACTGCCTTTCCCCATCCTCCCCCTGCTGCCAATCATGTGTCATATGCTTCACACTCTCGCTGGATTCATGCCTTTGAGTGCTGAGCATTTGTGCTGTTGTGCTAGGGCTGAGTCTGTCGACGCAAGTTAAAGAGATGCAGGGAAATGAAAGTAGGAGGAAACAAAGAGACACATACGGAGTCAGAGAGCTTTGCGGGAAGCGCCGAGCCAAAATTCACCAAATGTACAAGCTGAGTGTTGCTTTGAGTAAAGCGAGTCCCAATGAGCTACAGTGATTAGTCGGAGAGAGAAAGATGCTTGGCTACAGTGGCTAGCTGTTGGAGCCAGAGAACTGAACTGCAGCCAGCCTGGATGAGGCCTAAGTCCAGATATGCTGGGACAGAACCAGAGGCCCAGCTACAGCCTGTCAAAGCAGGAAGGAGGGGGAGGGAGAGTAAATGAATGAACAAAAAGTAGAGAGGGGAACTAAAACAGAAAATAAAAAGAGATGGGGGCAGGCTTATGGGATGGGGGGCTTTTGAGGCTTTTCAGCCACAAGGTGGGATGGACGGAGCCGGTTGGAGTGAACCACTGAGTCAGGCAGAGCTGGAGCCGAGGCTCAAAGGCAGGGCCAGGGTTGAGCTGGGGCTGCTGAGAGAGGAGCCAGGGCTGCAGGCCAGAGGAGGGAGGAGGGGGGAGCGGTCGAGAAATGGAGGAGGCTGTGGCAGAACTGGGACTGGAGCGCAGGCCAGAGCCAAAGTCAGGGGCCCCAGCTTTAGATTTAGTCAGCTGTTCCCCTGGCCAGCAGCTGGAAGGACATAAAGACAGGATGGGAGGGGAGGTAGCAGAGGGAGACAGCACGGAGACTTTTTAACTGGCAGTGAGAGAGGAGATGGAGAGGAGCGAGGAAAAAAATAGCACAGAGATAGAGAGGAGAGCGGAGGAAGGAGGGAGGTGGAGGTTTGGAAAGGGGACAGTGGAAAAGCCATTAGATTCCTATGAGAGTGAAAACAGCACTGAGAGCAGACAGACTGACAGAAGGTGGTTAAGGCTCGCTGGCTTCGCAACCACTCCTCTCTTCCTCCATCCGTGATTCTCCTGCTCCCTCGCTCCTTTCTTCCCTCCCTGCATCCAGCCGTCCATCCTCCCCTTCCTCCCTACGTTCCGTCACTGGTGAGCTATTCTCTGGCTGCTGCCTCCTCAGCCAGTTGTGCCTCAAAAACAGCCCTGCTTTTCATTACACGCGACCTGCAGGCTTGACCCTAAACACACAGATCCCAAACAGGTGCCCACATTCATGCACGAAGCAGCAGAGGGACTGCACATAAACGAGGGAGGAAGACACACGGGGAAGGACAGAAATGAGATGCAAAGAATAAGGAAGAGCCTTATAACAAAATGTAATTAAAGCCGAACAAATACACACTCTGCTTCCATAAGAGACGAGGTTTAGAGCAACGTGCAAGAGAGTGAAGGGTAAAGGTTCGCTATAAGGCAAACACGCACGACTCGCAAAGCACTTTACAACCTATTATAATCTATTCAGATTGACCATGCATCTGGGATAAAAGCATTTAGTCGGTGCCTTGGTAAGTGACTCAGCACTTGGAGCCCTTGCAGGTGGATCCCCTCATAACCACACAATGCAACTACACATTGCATATCAATGAAGTGGTCCACTCACTGTAAATGGTTCACTTTTGCCTGCATCTGTTTTTCTGTGTCCTACTCCACCCACATCACTAATTTTTTTAGCAACTTCCCAAACATGCAAATGGAAGTTGCTGCATCCGGCCAGACAATAAAGGAGGTATAAAAACAAAGGCCGCAAACACAACAGAGTGATGATTTCTTGCATGGACTTATCCTGAAAATGAGTCGTTTCTGCCACAGCTGGAATAGCTGACTCGCCTCCTCTCCTCCCTTTTCTTCTCATTTAGTGTTGAGACGGGAGACAGCTCCCCTCCTCCTTCTATTGCTTCCTCTCCATCACTCTCTTGTCTCTCTATAGCGCTACCTCCACCCATCTGCCCTTTCCTCCTCGCTCTAGCTCTCCGCGGCTCCATCTCCCCCTCGGTGGTGGTTAATGGCACAGGGATCCAGCGTGGAATATAGATCAGTGTGAGATGGATGGGGCACCAGGAGCTCCGGCCAGTCCCGTAGGTCCCAGACCAAAGATTAACTAAATATTAGCTGACAGGAAGAGAGAGGGGCAGGGACACAGCTGCAGCTGCTAGTGCCACTGCTGGCTAAACAAACGGCAGAGGCTGTTTTTAACCCCCCTTTGCTCTTGGGATGAGAGACAGGCGCGAGCGATAAACACACAAGAGATGTAAAAATACACAAAACCCATTGAGGCAAACATACTGCCATGCACGCACATGCTATCAGAGGCACCCTGGGAGAAGAAGTCCACTAATCACATTCTCTCCTCCCCCTCTCTGCCCTGCCAAGGCGAATGGCGAGGGGGAGAAAAAGAAATAAATCTTTATTAGGCAATGTGTCCCTGCTTTATCGATCGCTTGGCTCCTTCCTTCCCCTTCTCCCTCTCAACCTCCCCCCACTATCTTCCCCTCCTTTTGTTATTTTAGGCGTGTGTCTGCCATCCAGTTCAATTGAGTCAGGGTGTACATCAGAGAGGACCATTACCCACGTCTCCCTGGGCTGGGGCTGTCACCGCTTGTGAAGAGGGGTAGGGGGTGAAATGATGTAGCCACCCAGGAGGGACAGCTAGTCGGCTAATGGCTAGCCAGACAGCCAGGCAGACGGATGGCAGGGTTTTTGTTTTGTTTTAGCAGAAGCGCCAAGTTAAAAACATCTGATCTGCAGCCAAATTCACCTTTCAGGAAATCCTGTAGCCTTCACAACGTGGCAAAGCTACAATGGTGTTTCTTCTCAAGAATGGCACAAATAATGCCCTTTAGAGGGAAATCTGACAAGAAACTAAAAACATTTGACGAAGACGCTGAACTCTGCATTTGGTTCACTTAATTGATGTCAGGGAGTTTCGTATTAAAGCAGAACAGCTGAAAAACTCTGGAAAAATGTTTAATTTGGGATCATTTAGCCACTTCAGTGAAAGACACCACAGGAAATAGGCCAAGTCCCGATTCTTTCATAATTCTATACAGTGGTAAACAGATCTAAATGTGGAAACGGCAACAGCCCCTGAGGTCTGGATGAAGGCTGCTTGTACTGAGAGCAGGAGCTAGCAAGGCAGCTAGCCTTGCTTTTTTGGAGAGCAGACACAGGACGCACTGTGGAAACATGCAGTATCTTAATAGGGGCAGTGTAAATACAAAGAGTTTCTGTTGCGTGGTTTGGTAAATGAAACTGGAAAATCAAGACGAGGAGAAACAGAGACCATGAGAACTCGTAAACACGAGAAGGGAGCGCAAGAAAGGCAGGGAGGATGGGAATAGGGACGGAGCGATAAAGAGAAGCAAAAACACAACAACGTGACAAGAGGATGAAAGAGGCAAGCAAAGAGCGTGCATTTAAGCAAGGAAAGAGAGAAAAATGTCCTTAAAGACAAAACTCTTTAGAAAGGCAAACCTAATTCCCTCATCAGTTGAAATCCTAACCCTCCTTCCCTTAGAGTGTCTCATTCTCTTTGTCTATATCGTTCTCATGCCTGGAGAGCCTTTCTAGCTCTATTCAGACCAGCTCTGCCAGAGCGATGAATGCATGTCTCACATGCCACACAGCCACGACATCGTTGGACCAGGCACAGCCAGAGGCAGCCTCCACTCTCAGGGCCTCCTCCTCTACAGTACAAAGCTCACATGGCACTTGAGCTTGCCAGGCAAGAAAAGAAGAGGAGGAGAAGGAGGAGGAGGGGGACACAACCCATCCCCTCAATCTGGCTCTGATTCCAGATCGTTCCACATAAGGGCAGGGCGCACTCTTTGTCCTTTGACAGACCTGACTCTCAGGTGAGAAACGGCTTACTGGGATGTGCAAAACGCACATTCAATCATGCAAGTGATCTTTGCCTTTGGTCATGTGCAATTCATTGGAAAACAATAATGTAGGCATGTAGAGGGGGGCTGTCTTTCAAGCAGAGTAATCAGCCACTGGGGGGGACAGTCTGACCAGATTGACCTCCGACTTCTGCAAATCCCTGTGGGTCAAGAGAGGAGGTCAGCCTTGGGCCAGCTCAATAATAGGAGGAGAAGCCAGTCAATGAGTGAACACTTCTATCAGTGTGTGTGTGTGGTGATAAAGGTCAGCAGCAGGTAAACGTTGTTTGTTCCAAGGTGCCTCGTCATCGGTGCCTTTGGGAATGTGAGGCGAGCTTGCGTCTTTGAGCATATGTGTCTTCAAGAGTGGAAATGAGATAGGGTGGGAATGATGACAGACCGGAATGTCGTCCACCCTCTTATCATTAACATGCCTCACCTTTATTCAGGCTGACACACTCAGCCATAAACACCCTCATCGTGCCATTAACGCACAAAGTCTCCCTCTCTCACACTGACACAAGAAAGTAAACAGAAAGACTAACTTTACTCTGCTTTGAAGACGTTTGAAAGCAATTTAAAAGACCAACCTAAACATAAAGATTGGATAAGTTTGTAATGGTTTAATCACTCCAAAGCTATTTGGCTCGTGAAGGAAAACAGCTGTTGACCAAACTGCACGAAGAGAATCTGTTCGGCAGAAACGCTCAAAGCCCACGTGCAGCCTTTGACAGGCATGCTTATACTGGTTTTCTTCATGACAGACACATTTCTGCAGAAAGCAAAACGTGGAGCGTTGTGCTTTTTTCAGCATCCCATTGGTGCAAAAAGGAATTCATTAAAATAAGGGAGAATCAGACAGGAGAATGCTGAGAGCTGCATTCCCTCGTTGTTATTACCAAATCGAAGTGAGCGGGCGGCTGGTAATAAAAGTCATTAAACAAAATAGGGAAAGAAATGTCTTTTAATAGGGGCCTTGTCATTGTGGAGTTAGTAGCCTTTCTATCGGCTTCTCCCTGTGCTTCACTCTCTGACAGAGACGAGAGGGGCAGTGGCTCTGTGGACGGAGGACTGGATTCCTAGACAGAGTCAGCCAGCCGAGGAGCTGTGCTGACGCACACCCAGCAGCCACAGTCTGGGACAGAAGACAAGTCTGGCTGTAATGGGGACGGGGGCAGACGTTACAGAGATCGAGCTTTATTACTTTAGCTGGTTTATTTAAACAAGGACCAATGCACACTGCCCTTCAAGGCTGTGAGAGCGTGCAATATCACATTAGGTGCAAAAGCTGGTGCTGTGGCAAATGCAAGGCAGCTAGGTCTGGACCTGGGAACGATGATTTAAGAGGGTAAGGGAGGAAACGGCTACGTCTAGAACCAGGAATAGTGCTGGGACGGGCGCTGGCTCCAGTCAGGTGGACGGAATGGGTGGAAAAAAGGCACACAGACAGACATTAGTCCTTGCTGGAGATGCCAGGAATGTCTAATGCTACATCTTAGGTAGAAGGAGACAGCTACAGATGAACGTAGGGGATGAAATGGGTACAGGACATTTTGGTCAAATGTTGAAATGAGATATTTAGAGGTCCGGTTTGTGTTTGAGCTGGTTGAAGTTGAGAAACAAGCTCTGTGGGAAAATCTATCCCAGACCAGGATTGTGGTAAGAATTTGCTTTACTGGCTCCACTTTGATGGATAGCCATGATCAGTCTGTTTTATGCAACAGAACTTTAGTTAAAACTAATTATGAGTCAGGTTAAAAGTAGGGGTGCACCGATTGCAGTTTTTGGCCGATCATCGATCTTGTGAAAATCCTGACTTGCCGATACCGATTTTTGCGGATACGATTTTGTCTTGACTTAAAGCAGAATACGTCAATGTTTCAGTTTCCTTTTATTGAGAAAACCAATATGAATTCTCATGAAACAACACCAGTTTCAACTGGACATGAGGTAATGTTCTCAAATAGAAATGAACATATTTAGCATTACTGCTACAAAATGATATTTGTTCATTTAGACTTTCACATTTCTAAATTTTGAAAACAAAACTTTTGTACTTGGTTTGACACACTTGTCCCAAAAAATTATTCTATAGCAATGATTTGCTTTAACATTAACTAGGGGTGCACCGATTGCAGTTTTTGGCCGATCACCGATCTTGAGAAAAACCTGAGATGGAGGCTGATAGATCGGTCGGCCGATCTATCGGTGCACCCCTAATTAAAGGTAATCTGACACCTGCTGCACACTGAAAGCATCAGCGGCACGGAACGGCAGCGGAACGGTTTACTCGCGACAATCGCAGCACTCCAGTGCACACCGGGAGAGGCAGCAGCGAAGCGGCTTCACCGCAGCGCTCCTCGCTCGACTTGCGAGATCACAAGATGCCTCGAGACTTCAAAGGTCACGGTTTGTTTATGACGTCCGCCATTAAACCAAAAAGAAGGAAATCACGTTTGATATCGCTGTTTGATGTCATATATAATGTTTTTACTCACCACTGCCAGGATTAAAGCCATGAAAAACACACCGCTGCACTTTTCGAACGATGCGGTAGTAAATAAGCCGTGAGGTCACACGTATAGACATAATCTACATAGATATGAAATCGCATTGCTGTAACAGACTTTTATTTTGAAAATTACCGGGCATTTTACACTGAAACCGAGTGTGATTTCCTGTCTAGCCCCATGTTAACTGCGGAAATTGACGCATCCCAGAAGCGGCACGCGGCAAAAATAGAACACGATCCTATCTTTAGCGGTGCGGCGCTGCGTTCCGCTTCTGGGACGCGTCGCGGCTGGTTTGTGACACCCCATAGACTATAATGAATTCTATTTGAAGCGGCGACGTTCCGCTGCCGTTCCGCGCCGCTGATGCTTTCAGTGTGCAGTAGCCTTGAAACATGTCTGATGTACAATGACCCTAGCCCTAACCCTAAACTGTCTAGCATAAAGGAATACTGCACAATAAACAACAGCCATGCTAAACGGGAAACAGTAAAAGATATGCAGCATATAAAACAGAATCTTTGTCAAACATTTGCTCGGACACATCTGCCTGAGTGGACACACTTCCACACAGATACCCCAAGCTAGTGTGTTTCCATTACACAACAGCTGAAATGTATCCTTTGTCTTTCCATTGAGCCAACATAATCGGACAAAGGCCTGGAATCTGTTTCTCTCATCTTCTCAGATATACACACAGAGGACAAGTCATCCAAAGACTCTTCATATCCCTGCAGTTGGTGCCCCTCTCTCTTTCTCTTAGACAGCCAGATGTTTACACTTGCTCTAGGCTCGGCCATGTTTCCATGACGATACAAGCTCAGGGTTAGTCACATGCCTAAGGGAAGACCTGAGGCACCAGATCCTGGATCAGATTGCTCCATCAACACTCTCACCTCGGTGAACGGTCCACAGATGGTATCAGTTCACCTGGCTTTAAGGTTCGCCGATTCCTCTGAAATGATCTCTTCATTTCAAATAAAATGCACGATCAGAACGCCGGCTTCCACCCTGTCAGCATTTCCTGAGTCCTGAATAACAAGTTAAAGCCTTTCAACAACAAATTGCTTTTCCACACAGTAACAGCATGTTTGGAAGTGCCCCGTCTCCTTGTCTTTGGTGGTAGGCATGTGGGCTCATTCTCGACGGGCATTGTAAAAAGATAAAGGAACACTCTAACCTAACAGGGAAATAAAACCAGATCCACCCACTTGAAAAGAAAACAGCCCACACACAAACAGGAAGAATAAGCCCTCGCCCACCGAAAACTCAGCAGAGCCTGGCAGCATCTCGTAGAGGACGTGTTCATGCAAGATTTACATTTGGCACTCTGAAATCGGCGCCTTTGCGGACAAAATGCTTTAAATGTCAATGCGGGTTCTCGAGAAGCCTTTTGAAGGCATTGTAAAGAAAAACTGAGCGTGTTTGTTCACAAACAAGTTTGGCGATGCTTTAACTTTCAAAGTGGCGCAGACCTCTCCTTGGCATTTGACTTACTGCTTTATTTACCCAAACAATAACTCTATAGTGTGTGTTTTTGTTCCAGGCCTTTCTTTTGTTGATGTTGTGCCACAATGTCAGATATTTCCACAGTTTAGTCTGGATGCCAGGAGCTTACTGTACATCAAAAGCCACGCAGAATGACATGTTGCCCTGCAACTTCTCTTTTAGGGGCTGAATATAACTTTTAGAGGAGTCCATGCACTGATTTTCTCTCTGTGTTACAAAAATAAACAGCCAAAAAAAAAACAGGGAAGCACTCGCACGGTTGTTATTTCATCATTTCATCGGCATCATGATGAAAAAGAGGGTGAAGGGGAGTAGATGACGCAGAAACCTAATTAAGATTCTCCAGAGCGTGAACAAATTAACCTGAGTTATGAGCATGCAGACGCTAAAGACACACATCTACACGCACACACACTAATTTGTCTCCGGAATAGGTGGAGCAGAGGAGGATGACATTCACACTCAAACAGGCATGACTGCCATGGACATTCAGTGATATTTTAGGCAGGGGAGACGCAAAATATTATAGGCCATCTTCTCCAGCAACACCACCGTGGAAAATACACCAAAATAGTCCACAGGATACGTGGATCTGCTTTCGCTCTACTTGAATTTAAAGCAGCCTGAAAGTGCCCACCTCATCACTCCGATTTAGGACAGCAGTGTGATAAAAATGACGCGTAGTCTCATGTGAGAAATTAGCTCAGCAAGGAGAACTGGATAAATAGGCTGTAGCATGTAGCAGAGAGCGACATATGCCAGGCATTGGTACGTCGCTCCTTGAGGATGCGGAGCTTATGGCAACAGGATAGCCGGAGTGAGGTGGTGGTGTGTGTTCGGTGGTTGTTGCATTATTCTTTTCTTCATTTTTAACCTCTAGGAACAAAAGCTTTGCAGGAGGAGAGGCAGGGAGGGCTTAGAAATATGGTGATGAAGGGTCAAAAGGAGGAGGAGCATGGCTGTCCACGTTGCGAATAAATGAGACCGGGGGGGATGAACTTGAACCCAGACTGGAGGGCTGAAACAGGAAGGAGGGTAATGAAGTGCAAACATGCTTTGTCATGCCATGTTAGAACCATAGGATTAGAATTCTATAATTAGAGGACGGGGCTCGGTAATGCTAGCCTTCTTTTGAGCGTGATGAGCCGCTGGGTCTAAATTGCACAAAGGGGACCAGGGAGAACAGATGCTGCGATGAGAACAGGCAGGTCTGGAAGTTTTCTTTACCAATAAATTAGGCTCTGCTATCACACGGAGCAGGCTGACTGACAAGCCGAAGGAAAAGTGAAACTTGGCACACCGGTGAGAATTGCTGGCATTTCTGTGATCAGCTAGTAACAATGTAATTTTATGTGGCAGACAAGCTGCCGTTGTGGGACGGTTCTCCAAAGCGCCATGCATATTTAATCTGATTCATTTAAAGTTTTTAATGTATTATTACACACATGCACGGGCTTTTCATACGGTTTTGGGGGCTGCATTCTTCTACCTGTTCAGCAGGTGACAAATTCATCAGCGATCCGACAGAAAGGAGAGTGCATGGAGAAGGGAGGGCTGTATTTATAGGCGAGGAGCAGCAGACTGCAAGATAACACTTGCATTCATATATGAATATTTATCCTGAAGCCTGGCATTGGAACAGATGAGCTCGCATGGGGGAAAGAACAAGCCATCTATCTCACTCTCTCCCGGTTTCTGAGCTTCATTCTTCACTTTCATACATCCCCTTCACTTGCAATCACCATTTCAATGCCTCTCTTTTCTCTTTTGCATTTTCCACCCACATTTTCCCTCTAGGCTTCCCCTCTTTTTCTTGATATCACCCGATCTATTGCTCTTCCCCTAAAATGCCACCCCCCCACCCTCATTCTACCAATCTCTCCGTTCCTGATGCATGGAAAGAGATGGAGCAAGAAAAAAAAAGAGCGTGTGATTAATGTCTTTGAGAAAAAGATAAATAATCACAGGAGACTGGGGGGGGGGGGGCTGGTAGTTGGCCTTAGGGGAGTAAATATGGAGAGTTTTATAGCTGCTCACTTGGGAGAGAGGGAGGAGGAAGAGGAAGAAGAGGAATACAGCGACAGCAGATCCATTCAAGTATATTAGCTTCACCCCCCCATCTCTCCATACACAATAGCCTCCTCATCTATTCTATCGTGCTACTGTCTTTCATCATCAACGCTGAATCCCATCCCAGTGACAGCACAAACCCATAGGAGCCACACAAAGCCATGCATGCATGCACGTGTGCACGTGCACACACACCCTCACAATTACCTTGCATTTGCTTTTTCCAGGCCAGACCCCGCTGTTTGTGTTTGATGGGCCAATACATGTGCTCTGTGATGTGGTTGACAGCACCCCCCCTCTTCCCAACCACCATCCACCCCCCCCACCCCATCCCAGGCTGCCCTGCTTTTTAAGCCCTCGTCCTCCAGCGGCTTGCCTGTCCCCTGGAGTAGATTGCATCTTTTATTTATCATTTGCTCTTCCTTGGCTTTATCTTCCCCAGCTAGAAAACAAGAAAGAGAGAAATTCTGGGGCAAAAAAAAAATTGCAATCAGCATAACATGCCCTGCTCCTGCTGTACTCTGCCTGTCATTCTCCACTCTCTGTGAGCACGCGGGACGAGACTGACAGCCCATGCAGACGAAGACACGTACAGACACATGCACAGTCCCTCTGTGTTTATCAAGCCCCCAACACACACACATGCTGCTGAAACACAATACACACACGAGTAGCCACAGAAAAATGACCCCGTTACCCTCTTTGTCACCATTTTTTTCTCTCTCCACAGCGTGCACACACACATCTGCTTATCCACGCCTCATACTTTTTTAAAAATCTCACCAAGGGGCAGCGTTCGGCTTCCTGAAGCCCCAAAAGAGTGAGCACATAAATGAGTCTAATGCTGGGGAATCTGGTAAACAGGCCAGAGAGGGGAGGGAGACCTGCCTGCCTGTCTGCCTGCTCCATGGCTACTATTGTGCACTGCACATTCTCTGAGCCCACAAGAGCTGAAGCCATCTCCACACAGATTCCTTTGAGGGAGGGGGGTAGTAAGCCAAGAAGTGAGAGAAGAGGAAAGAGGGGGCAAGGGAGAGGGAGATGGCGAGGGGTGAGGGAGGGAAGGAAGATCATGCATAAAATCTTGTTTACAGAATGCATTAAGATTCAGATGAACTGGGGAGGGTAATGGGATTAGAATCCTGAACCGTTTCCAAGGGTGGGGAGTCGGATTGACAGCTGAGCCTATTGCACTGACGAATGCAGGGAAATATTCTGGCTCTGGCAAAGGACAAGCCAGCCAGGCAGGCAGGCAAGAATACAGAGCGCCTCTGTTTACTCCAAGGTGTGCAACACAAATCATGCAGCTGAAATATTTTAAAAAAAGAAAAACATCTATGGGCGCCCATAGCTTAGGCTTGAAGTGAAGGTTGGGGAGGCAAAAGAAAAGCTTCAGTGTGTCTCACAAAGGTGTTTGGCAAACAAAATAGAAGCACTGTGGCTTTAAATCACCGTCCCTCCCACCCTTTCTAAATATCGTCTATTTAGCCAGCGGTGAAAAGATATAGGGGGCTTTTGTCTGCGTACCCATTGGTGGGGGCATGGAGAGCTGGAAAGACACAAAAATAGGAACAAAGTCCTAAGCTTCCAATTGGAATTGCTCAGGGCCATTCAGTGCGCACAGCTCAGTGGTTAGAAACAAGGAGAAGTGGGCTACTACTCCAGGCTTATCTGAAAATAGGCTATTCTCTCACAGCTATAGGGTAGAGCTGGTTTGGAACTACCCTGCATTGTTTATACCAGGCAGGGCTGTGCAGAGCGCGCACGCACAAGCCCCTGATAAGACTGGTATGTCTCCACGGAAAACGCAGACAGCGCTGGGGGGTGGGTGGGGTGTTTTTGTTTATTTACATCTTCTTCCCCTGCATTATTTTTTCGACGCTTTAGTCCACTCACCGACTTGCAATACGTTGTCCACCCAGCCACCCTCTAGCAGAGTGACACCCCTTAGGAAAGGCAGCTGGGTCTCGTCGTTATTGTCACCGCTAGATCCACTTTCCTCTCCTCCGGCGTTGAAGGAAGAATACATACAGATCTCCTTCTCGCTCCTCGGGAATGACCAATAAACGATCCTCCGCTGGACGGGCTCCGGGATCCTCTCGAACCGCTCCTCCACCCTCTGGAACGGCCACTTCTCCGCGACTCTGCGCGCCGCGATGTCGAGCAACGACTCGGGGTTGTGCGTTTTTCCGTTTCCAGAGCCTCCCGGAGCGGACCCTGCACCGCCGCACGGGACTCCTCCAGCCCGCTGCCCCTGCC
Source organism: Aphyosemion australe (assembly GCA_006937985.1). Taxonomy (NCBI): domain Eukaryota; kingdom Metazoa; phylum Chordata; class Actinopteri; order Cyprinodontiformes; family Nothobranchiidae; genus Aphyosemion; species Aphyosemion australe. The sequence continues at coordinate 816,786 of SSNS01000202.1, read as the reverse complement.
TGCATGCCGGGTTGTAGCCGGGCCGGCAGCAGAGCCGCTTGGCTGGGGGCTGCTGGACTCGCTCGGCCATGATCGCACCGCTTCCAACCTGAAGCGCAGTTCCTCTCCGATCATATAAACGGGATAAGGAAGAGAAAAGGGGCACTCTCGCACCGATTGTTTGCCGTACATGGAGAAACGGTCCTTATTTGGGAGAGTGGGCGGTGCATGCGAGTTCCGTGAAGTCCTTTGTGTTGTTGAAGTAACGAGGATAGGCGGGACCTTGGAGCGCAGCCAGCGCACGAGTGGCGCTATAAAAGGAACTGGAGGCGGAATTCCCGAACGTCGGCAAGTCCTTTGTGAAGCCGATCGGGAGTGCGAGGGCGGAGCCCCGGCGGCCGACGGCCTTTGAAGTTTCCTTCTTATTTGAGTTTAAAGGCGGGGACTTAATCCAGGGGCGGCCTCGCAGTTTCCCACAGGGGCAAAAGGGGGCAAGAAAACGGACTTTTATCCCTTTGGAGCATAAGCTACCACCCCGGGCTCCAGCGTCTTCAATAACCGCTCTGATGGTTGTTTTTCAGGCTTAGGTTTAAAAGGACTTTCAGCTGTCAGAGACTGAAAGGCTGTGGGAGGAGAAGGAACATGAAGATATGAAGCGGGACATGCTTGTCCTCTTTGGTTACATCAGTCATTTAGGTCAGCTGTTTTGGCTCCTCATCAGCCCTATGTACAGCGAATTAATCAAATATAGAAATAGAAAAAAGAGAAGCGGTTTTAAAGGAGTAATTAGTAATTAAGTGATGATTTGTTCTTTCAACTGTTCTGGGAGGAAACTCCCTAAAGTGTAACTAAATTAACTAAATCGGAAAACAATTAAGACTCATTCTTTCATAAAAAATAATCTTAACCTAAGATGTTTTAATGATTTGTAAAATTCCCAAGCCTTTGCCTGAGTCGATGATCCTATCAGGTTTGCTGCACTTTATTCTTTAGACTCGGTGTGATCTGCTGATTTTGTTTCTCAAATAAATGGTAAACATTCCTTAAAGAGCAGGTTCACAGAGAAATCTTTTTTTACTTGTTATTTTTTAAATACGATTGGTCAATCTGAGTTTAAAATGCAGGCTGAATGGGAAAATTACTATAAGAGTCCCATTATTAATGTTGGGGGGGCTCGTCTTAGTAATGCATTACATAAAATGGTTAAGCAGTTGTTAAAGTGACAATGTGTAGTTTTTACCATTAATCTCTGGAAATATCAATGGAAATGTTGTTGAAAATTAATTAAATGATGCCCAGTTGTTGAAAATTATTGGCAGCTTTATAACATATAACCATAATAATCAGGTCTAAAATACATTGGCACAGGTATAAGTCTAGATGACGCCATATTAGATGCAATGTTTCCTTCTATGGGAGCCCGTGAGGACAAAACGCATTTACAGATTTGTAACAAGCGGTTACACAACTTTCGCCATTCATAAATGTTGTTGTTTTAAACATTTACCTCTTCGCTCATTGCCAGTGATGAAAGAGAGTCTGATGTGCTTGTCATTTTGCTGGAGGTTGAACGATCTGATGAAGTACTTGTTCGAAAATTGCGCTGCCATGGATTTTTGACCCTAATGGCCATCCGTTGGTAAGGTCTTACTCGAAAACAAAAATACCACTTGCTTGCAATGATTTAAGTATGTACTGCCCCCTATCGCCAGGAAAAATACACACCGTCACTTTAATACTTTATTAAATTGTTTATTAATGTTAATAATGCTATTAGTAACATTAATAAAGGGACACTTATTGTAAAGAATTACCAAATAGTCTTCTACCCCTATTTCCTGCATCAGCTGGCAATAGTAAATTGATGGGGAAATCCTTGGGTCAGAAAGGTCTATGTCACTTGGAAAATTAACATTCATGGACTTACCCAATATGGCACGTGACCGGGGAAGGCTGCGTTGACATTTGCAACCAGGAGAGAACAGAGTGCATTTTGGCTAGTAGAAGCTAACTATTAGCATTAGCAGCTCCACAACATGGCAGAACTCATTCAGGCTTGTGTTATTTGTGGAGATAAATCATCAACGATGCAGAGTGAATGGAGGCAGTAGAAGAGTTGCATTTCTGTTAGTCAATCAAAGGAAAGATGTTAGAATATCAGGAAATAATAATAAAGACCCCAAATCCTGTTGTTTTCTGCACCCCTCTCCTCTGGCTAACTTCTACTTCCTGGAACAGGAGCGCCAGAGCTTTTTTTCCACAGACATCTGCTCAGAAGGCATTCATTCATACAAGAGACCACAGCAGATTTATTGAAAAAATTAAGTTAATGAGAGCTTTAAAGTCAGACCAGACCCGCTTTTCCCCTCCTATGTTTCATATTACAGTAAGTATGACACACAAGCCAATAAGGCTACAAATAATTATGTGGCCACTTTTTTTGTCCCTCACCCTTTCTGTTGACATTATTTTCATAGCTGTGTCATGAAAAGGGGCCCCCACTCGCCTTTGAGTAAAATACTCGTCGGGGTGTGGCTGTGTTGCCAAACCCCTTCCTCCACCGGATTTTGCTGCCTGTTGAGACACCAGGAGCTAAGAATTATAAGAATGTAAGAAAAAAGCCACCACCTTGGGGGTGTTTTGCTAAATTGTCTATAAACTTGGCCAAAACTATGCTGGTGAACCAGAATGTGTGTTTGCGATGTGTCTATCCACCGCATGTGTTCCCAGCTGCCCCTCTCTTTCCTCTGCGAGTAAGTCTAAAAGGCTGGCCTTTGAACTGCTCTGAAAGTGATCCATGCCGTATGGACAGAGCAGATGTGGCCTAACCTGATTTGGTTTCAATACTTCCCCACAGGAAGTTCACAAAGCCAGCAGGTCCTCTTTTGTTATGTTAGTCATTTTTCTCAGAGGGCCAGTAGAGCCTCTTGCCGTTTTCCATTGCAGTTGTTGCTTTATAATTTGCTTTTTTTCCCCCACTCCCAGTCAGAGCTATGATCAGACGTTTCTGCAACAACAAATGTCATCTTGCTCAGTTTCCTGCAACAAAATGATTCATGTTTCCCACAACTTCTGTATTGTTACAGAGTGCTTTACTGAAACCACCATCCAGCTTGTTTTATTAGAGTGGTGATCTGGTTACATATCTGTTTGCTATTATCATAAAATGTATCATGATTTGTTTTCCTCAAAAACTTTAAGTTTCTTATTTTGTTACAGTTTGCATTTAAAATTAACAACTAAAATGCATCAATTTTTACCTACAAAAAAACTATTTCCTTACACAAGTACAAATAGCTAACAATAATTTCTTCCTCCGTTTTATAAAATTTTAAATGATTTTCTACTTTAACAATTTTTACAATATTCCTTGTTTTGCACCGCAGTGTTCAGAAAATAGCCGACAAGCACACTTTCTTTGATATTTGATGGACAAAACAAAACAAATAGTTAAAAAATCTCCAAAGAACGCATTAATAAATAAATATATGTATATAAATAAATATAAAGAGTTTTTACTCGGTAAAAATAACGAAAGGAACTAGTTTTTTAGATTTGTAGCGCGTTCATTTTTGCAAATCTAAAAGACTACATTTCCCTTCCATTAATGAACGCATATTAACCAATCACGAGCGAAAAATTATGACGCATTCACGTTCACTCCGTTAACATAGGTTATTACATTGATAAATATCGGAAAACGATCGTATTAGTAAGATTTTAGTTAGCGTAATAAAGTAAACGTTCACAAATTACTGAAATTGACGCAAAGTAACGCGATATTCACAAAATTGCAGATAATACGCCAATTTACTTAAAAATCAACGGTGTTCATTGAAATTCGTCTCGTTATCAGTCTTCAAAAACATCTATAAATCAAAACATATATTAAAATCTAACATACTAGTGATAAAGTCAATAATAGACTACATTTATATTTGCTGCAGTGCAAGAATTACTCGTTGTGAAGGCGATTAAAGAAAGAAACTAAGTGTCTTTAGTCTTTTTTCCCATTCTAGTGAAGTTCCGCGAATGTCTCATAGGATGGGAACATTTAACTTCCGGTCACGGAAAGCTGTTGCTGATTTTTTTTTTTTACCGTGAATCGAAACATCAACTTCAGCTCTTTGGTAGGCTCTTTTTATTATTTGTAGCTGGCTGTTTACCATTATCGAATAACGAGAAAACGTAATAAGACTCATGTATTTCAAAATACATAATTAGAAGGAATCATGCCTCATTTTAGCCGCTAGCTTGTGCATTTGCTCTCAAAAGTTAGGCCTCTCAGGCCTTGAGCTAACTATGGTACTAGAAATGTAGCTAAATCTTTCACTACATCTCACCCCACCGATGTACAAGATTAGTTTTTTAATTTGCTAGTATCATTTTAAGTGTAAAGGCTCGGAAACCACAGTCTCGGTGTTTTAGTTATGAGTTAGCTGCTACGCAGGCTGCTCCCGGTTAGCCGTGTGTTTGTTTGTTAGCAGGTTAGCAAGCTAACCATAAATGATTATAAACAATAAAAAGGAACATTAAACCTTCTTTTGTATCACGCAGTTTGCACGTTTCTGATCATTTTCTTAATGATTTAAGTCAAAACGTCTAGTTGAGTCTTTAAAATTGCAAATCAAGACTTTTGAACAGACAAAAAGGAATTAAAGTACCAAGAAGAGTCCTATAAAGCTTATTCTAGATTTTTTAATCCTGTTTCTTTGACATTTTTTCAGACACCATTGATACAGTAGATATTTTTAAGGCCTAATATGTTTTCTTACATCTTCCTCTTCTCTGCTTACCTAATATTTTAGTACAACATTCCACAGCATTGTTTTGTTCAATTGCGACACTTTCAGCTGTTTATTGCTCTTGGTGCTCTTTCTCAGGTTTGATCAAGCCTAGAAGTTGCAGAGCAGGATGATTGATGTCCGAGCATGGGCAGAGTATGTTGTGGAGTGGGCTGCCAAAGACCCGTACGGTTTCCTCACCACCATCATATTGGCTCTGACCCCTCTCTTCATCGCCAGCGCCCTGCTGTCGTGGAAACTGGCCAAGATGATCGAGGCACGTGACCGTGAACAAAAGAAGAAGCAAAAGCGTCAGGAAAACATAGCTAAGATCAAGAGGACCAAGAAAGACTGAACCTGTTGAGGAGGGCAGGATGAGGGCATAAAACTATTCCAAATAACGACACGGTGCCCTTCCTTGTCCCGGCCCTACCGCCACCTCAGGGCTGTTACGCCTCATGTCTGGGCAGAGGGACACTGGCCCCACAGGCCTGACGGTGCTGCGATGGACAGCACTGACTAGAGGAGACTTGTCCCAGCGGGACTCTGGTCAGCAAGAGCTCAGTGGTCATGTTTGATGGTTTTTAATACAAAGTCCTGTTATATTGTGCAGCTGTTGTAACATCTTGCATTCCATTGTTAACATCCCCCGAATTGACCTGAAGATTTTACCCTGGAACCTTTTCCAGTATCAAAATGCTAACTCTGTAATAATACAAATAAAAATGTCATGGTTGATTCTTTATAGATCAAATAGAAGTGTGTATTTATTGTCCTCTGACCAGAGTGCTTGAATCTTTAGATCAGAAGATTTGATTTATTCCTAAATGGAGCCCCTAAACATTTTGACTCTACTGGTTGCTAATTATTTGTTGGCTTTGTTGTTACATGCAGTAATAGTTTGCTGCGTCAGTCTTTGTTCCTGAGATTCATTTATTTCCTTTGCATCTTCTGTTTTTCTTTCCATCTAAATAAATTCCATTTAAAATAAAGAACAGGTCATTTAGGATGATGGAAAAGTTTGCCACCCTCTCATCAGCAACACCGGAGCAGAATTACAAATGACCTTAAATAACCCTCTAGCAGTGTTAAAAATACATAAAATAAACATGGCTTCTATAATAAATGATTATCGCTGACCATCTGAACCGCAGTAGGGTTGCAGGGAGCTGGTGTCTTTTTCCAGTAGTCATTGGGTGAGAGAGGATGCTCTGGATGGGTCACCAGTCCATCACAGAGACACAAATAAGAGACCTAGGGACAATTTAGAGTCTCCAACATGCATTTTTTTAGTCTGTGGGAGGAAATGTTACTAGAATTAAGTTTCAATATTTTGTTGTCACATTTCCTTTTAAAGACCATTTCTGATTTTCCCAAGAGTGGATGTTCCAGCATGTTTTCCATGAGGCCTCAGAGATACCCCGTGTTGAATCTTAAATTCTATGACACTCAAATTTGACAAAGACCAAGTGTGACATGTTTCTAACTAATGGCTTTGCAATAGTCTAAAGCCAGACTTCAATCTGGATGAAAGACGGTTGAGTGACCTTAGAGAGAGAATAACAGGGTCATAAAAGTATAATTTAGTTATTGCTGCTGAAAAGGGTTCTTTTTAAACTTCATAAGAGCATATTAGTTATTTTTCAGTTTCAAAGAGCTTGTTTGTTCCATGAATGTCGATTCATTTTCATCAGCAAATCCATTATCAGAATAAATTTTATTTCTCACATTCAGACAATAACCTGAGTATTCACACTGCACAGGTGTAACGTCCCAGTTCAAGCAGCTCCTTAACAAGTGATTTCACATAACCGTGTTCTGGACTCTGATAACCCTACCACAAGAAGAAATTCTAATATTAAATTTCAGCCAAAATCATTCTCAGTTTTTATTCCAGAGCTTATTCTGCGAATTGTGGAACCCGCTAAATGCTATTCTCAGTCTATATGGATTTCTTGGTCTATTTCTTTGAAGTGGGCATCCAGGAGCCGGGCTGGAACGCGTTCGCAGTGCTTGTTGGCTCCTCGCTGATCTCCTGCTTGCCAAAGACGGTGGCAGCTGCATGGCCCTTGGCCACAGTCCTTGCAGGAGCAGCCACCAGACCTTCCTCACACTCCTTTGCCTGCAGGGCCAGATCCTTCTCCTCCACCTCTTTGGCCTTCAGCTTGATCTGCTTCATCTGGGACTCATTCATCAGCAGCTCCTGTGGAAGAAATCAACAGTACTTAGTGGACAGTTTATGCAGAGATTTTAATTGAAATTAGAAATCAAGCACTTTTTTTTTAAACCTTCATATGAGCAGGAAAGACTCAGGGCCGGCCCAAGCCTTTGTGGGGCCCCAAGCAGGTTTCCTTTTGCCCCCCCCCCCATACCAACAACACCAGATCATCATTCCTAGGCTACACCATTTGTGTAACATACTCACTTCCATTAGTGTCTTTTGTAATTAGCTTACATGTGTTATTATGGCTGTTGATTTGAACTTTACAGGAGTAGCAAACCACTGAATTTACAGTAAAAAAAAGTTAGATTTAGTATCTTTTGTTCTTAAAATTTTAAATGTGCTGCACTACAAAATAAAACCAAATTACACTAGAAAAGAATATTTATTTTATGTGAAATCTTATTTAGATTGTATTATTAAAAAAAATGTTTTCCCCCTACATCTTGGTGCTCTTGGGGGGCCCCTGGTGGTGTGGGGGCCCAAAGCAGTCGCTTAATTCGCATATGCCTTGGACTGGCTCTAGGAAGACTCATTTATAAGAGTGGCCTGGCCAAGACATCTTAATATCTTTTTTATTATTATGATATGAACAATAAAAAATTCAATGATAATATATTTTAAGTACATTTTAAAGACACGTCTCAAAAATATAATTAACACGTTTCACTCAAATAATTTTCTAATTGTGGTTTTATTGCCTCTGCAGACTTGATAACAGAAAAAAAAACTCCGCAAGACCGGGGTAAAGAGTGGAACATTTATATACAAGTGGTAAAATGTTATAGCTGTTATTGCAAGACTAAAAAATTAATAATTTCAGTCTGGCATATAATCAGATTTTCTGTGATGTCAAGCCAAGCATAACAACTGGAAACATCTGGTTAAATAAGAGAAAAAAGCTCTGCATCAATCCTGTATTATTAAATCAATGTTGACCAAAGACGAGTCCTCTTTACGTCTTTATGAAATACTTTTTTTATAGTATTGAATAAAGAAATTGAAATTTTAAAATTTAGCTGGAATATTCCCACTATGACTAGATGGCTGTATAAAATCAACGGTAAAATGTTCCCAGCTGGGACACCATTTCCACCCCTTAATCAACAACATCTACTTCCTCTGAAGGATCCGCAGCATAAAAGTCAAACAGAAAAAAAGGGTTTCACTTTGAAGCTTCCAGCAGAAAAGCACGCTTCATTGACCTGGAGTTTATTGTTTCAATAAGCTCTGGTTAAAAATGTAGAACTTGGAACAAACGGGTCTGCAACAGGAAGTGTTTACAATATCAGCCACCATTCAAATTCATGGAAACAATTATTACTAAACAGTTAGCCACTTGAGCTACGGCTAGTGTCCAGTGATGCTAGCCTCGCCCTGAGCTCTGGAGCCAGAGGAGGAAGGGAGGACTGGGCAAAAGTGAAGGACTGGAAAAGAGAGGTGGTGGTGGGGGGAGGGAGCGGTGGCCAAAAAGTCCTGCTTTGGGGATGGAGACAAACATACTGAGCTGCTTTTCCAGCCTGTTAATGACAGGATTTAATCCAATCAATTTATGTCGGTTTGGACCAGGAAGAGAGGGGAGCGTGACAAGGGGAAGGGTAATGTGCTGGGAGGGAAGCCTTGGCCACGTCGACGCTGTCCAGCTGTCGATGGCAGCTATTGGCCAGACGCGAGGCAGAAAATTGGAAGAGAATGTTCTGGCAAAAGAGGCAGAGGATGGCACCGGCTACTGGCATGGACGCGGGACAGAGAGACAGAAAGAGTGCCTGGGCACTGGCCTTCCAAGGGATTTCCTATAGACCCACATTCTACCGGCCAAATCTTTTCCAGCATTCTCACGTTTAAAGAGCAATAAACCCAGCGAGAGGAACACGAGGGGAAACTTTTTTTTTAAACTGCACGCCTTCAATATTCCCATCTTGGAGCGTGCCAGAAATAAAACACACACATAAAAAAAAGCCTGAGATGGAGGCTTCTGGTGGAAAAAAGAAAGTAAACTAGGACACTGTGTCAGTGAGCCCCCTTGTTCGGAGGCTGCTTCTGCTCCGTCTCGCCATCAGTGCAGCTGTTGATTTGAACACCTGTCCCCTACACTTCCTGGAACCAGTTTAAAAGCATAAAAACAAATCTAAAGCTTTTCCCTTTTCCATCTTTTCTTCTTGTAACTAGTCTCCTAGAGTCCAACCGTCAGCACAACGGGGAAGCTGAGGGGGGAGCGTACCTCGATGGAGGGGGGCTCCTTCCGTCTGCCTCGGATCCAAGCTGGGAGAGGAGAAGAGACGAGAAAAAGGAGAGTGAGAACACCCACATGAACATACGCTGCACAAACAAAACCTGCAGTCATATTTAAAGGCTGCAGCTACAACACCGCTGAGTAACTCCTCAGGAACTTCATGGGGGGTGGGGGTGCATCCCATTTTCTTTTGTCTTGTTCGTAAACTACAGGGAAACATACAGAGCTATACGTCTGATAAACTCCAAACATGAATCCGGTGAGTGCCGCGTCTCAGAAGAGAGTTTGTGGATCTTCTTTGATGTTTGAATCTAAAAGCACATCCTCTGTCCCCTCTTTTTCCTCTCCAGAGCAGAACCGTGTCTGTCATGTCTTCTCCTGTTTAAGGAGTTCGGTATTTTGGCTGAGCTGGCTTCACAGCGGAGCGGGTTAAAGGGAGCCAGAAAAGCGAGAGGCGGCAAGAGAGGAATTTTTTTCTTCCTTGCAACTCTTCTTCCAGCTAGGGATTCTGGGCCTCTTTTATCCATTTCTTATTTGCATCCTGATGAAAATGCATGAGGGATGGGGCGAAGCGGGATGAAGGGGTTTAAGGTGGATAAAGCCGGTCTGAGACACAGGGAACGGTTTGTATCTGGTTGTAAGAAATGTTGAAAGTCTATTTTATGGTGCGGCTGTTATAACACCAGCAGAAGGCATCCCTGATGCTCCATCCTCCATCCCATCTTGCTGGATGAAGACATTAAAAAAAAAACAAGTATAGCATGAATTAGCCAAGGTCCCAAAAGGTGCAGCCATGAATCTGTCGTGTCGTTTTAGTTTTGAAGCATTTTGGTCACCAGTTAGTGGCTGTTTTGCTAACGTTGACATTTTAGCTCCCGTATGCAATATGTGGCAACGATTCTGCAGGCGAAACTCACCATCCCACTCTATCGGAATGCTGCCCTCCATATATTCGTGCTCCACAGGATTGGCTGCCTCCACCATCCGCTTGGCACGGACGTGCCTTCCTGGAATGAAAAAAAAAGGAAGCAAGTGTGAGCTGACGGACGTGCTTGCCAATGGTGCACACGAAACGCAAAAGAATATAAATACAAAGACTCGCAGACACAATGCTCTCCATCTTCTGCTCGCAGACACCCAGATACAGACAGACACGCACGTACTCAAGAGGGATGACAGTGCTGTGACAGGCCATGGATGATTGCCTCGCGGCCCTCGGGCCCTTCTACTCAGATCTCGCTGAGTGGCTCCAAATCTGGGCTAAGCCTTTATGCAAATCAGCCTTCCTTTAGCCCGACCAACCACGGCCCCCCTCACTGACAACCTCTTCCAATCACAGGGCTCGGGCTAACAATGCCCTCCAAAATCAACATCAAGCCCAGCAGGAGACAAAAGAGGTCAGATATCACAGAGAACAGGAGAGGCGCGAGCTGCGTGGAATATTAAGTGCTCCTTTTCCTCCCCTATCTGTATACAGCACAACGCTCGCTGGCAGCAAGGCCACCGCCAATTATTTTGGTCAAATCTGCTGATTAGACAAGTTTGGCTGGCGCACAATGACACGGAGACAGGAAGAGGGGAGCCGAGGAAGAGACGAAACGAGAGAAAGCAAGAGGAATAAAAAAGAGGATCTTCTTGTGCGAGGACTTTTCATGGCTTGTTCAGAAAATACCAAGTAATGTGTTTTCTTCTCACAGGTAGTCGGATGTCTATCCATCACTTCCATGCCTCTGAGAAATGATGAGGCAAGGAAGGGGGAGGCAGGAGATGGAAGAGAGGGAGAGAGAGAGTGATGATGCATGGCGAACATGGCTGGGAGGAGAGAAATGTATGGGCAAGGAAAAACAACACGCTCCAAAACACAGACGATCTGTCAGGATTCCATCACGGTTCCTCTGCAGCCGACTGGACGTGGACAAATGGATGCAACCACATCCACGCTCACTCCAGACTGATGGCCTTAATGTTTACTTCAGCCATAACAGATAGGTCTGACACTGAAATGGATAAATGATGGCCCTCGAAAAAGTAGCAAAGTGAGGTCTGGGTACTTGTGTGTCCGTGTGTTCAGCAGCGGAGACGAAAACAAATCTTTATACGTGGGCACCTCTGTCATTATGAGGATGATGCTTTATCCAGCACATATAGTAATCAGGTCAGCTAATTAGGCTAGTAATGCTTTAGTTCTGCCTTGGTTCCCTCTAGATTGTCACTATAGGGCCTCACTGGCTGGATTTTTCTTGTTATATCTACATAAATCTCACCTATCCTGCAAAACTGGACTGATAGTGACCAAAGTGCATCATATGATTTTTATATTAGAGACAAGAATGCTTTTAAATGTTTATTAGAACCCCCCAAAAGATGGCACAAGATCAAGAACAGGATATGTTCTCTAGGTAATACTAATACGGTTAATTATAAACAGAACAGATCCATACATGTAAGGGTGTGGGTGGCAGCAGACTGAAATGGTAAAATTGCATTAAAGTCCCCGCGTGCATTGTGCTTAGCTACGGCTAATGCCTAGATAACAGGCGTAAAGAGAGGGCCTACTTTTCTCTGTCTCTTCTACGCTGCATCTCCTCCTCGTCACACGCCAACACGGCTCTTCTGCAGCATGACTAAACCCCTTCCACGACATCTTTTATCCACGGATTTTAATGACAAACACAGTGTGCACTTATATTCTGGATCCTCCCATCACAAACACACTGGGAGGAAACTTGTCAGTCTGACTCGGGTGTTTTCCACACTTTGGTTTTTTCAATCCGGTGTAAAAATACAATTTGGGATTCAATTCAATTCAATTCAGTTTATTTATATAGCGCCAGATCACGACAAGAGTCGTCTCAAGGCACTTCACAAAGTAAACATTCCAATACAGTTCAGTTCATAAGCCAATCAGTAAAAAAGTTTCCTATATAAGGGACCCAGCAGATTGCATCAAGACACTGACTAGTGTCATTGTGTTGGTACAATCCTCATACTAAGCAAGCATTTAGCGACAGTGGGAAGGAAAACTCCCTTTTAACAGGAAGAAACCTCCAGAGGATCCTGGCTCAGTATGAGCAGCCATCCGCTACGGCTCACTGGGGGTTGAGAAGACAGAGCAGGCACAGGCACACCCCGCACCCACACACACACACACACACACACACACACACACACACACACACCACATATATCAAGTAGTGTTTCTATGGCTACACTGTGATTTCTTAGTAGAAGTTCTATTTAGTAAGAGTAAGAGAAACTTTATTGTCTTTATCTGAGTGAATCTATAATTAATTCAATAGGTGAACTAATAGTAGCACATTCTATGTTAAAGAAAGTAAGATGTAATATCAGGAAAGGGAGAATGTTAGGTGGTTGGCAGCAGTGTGCCAGCCGATGGCCCCCTCCATGAGGCCACCACAGCTCAGCAGAACGCCAGTGTAGCTTCTTCTGGGGAGAAAAACACTTAGAGAGAAAATAAAGTTAACAGCTGAAATAACAGGAAATAATGCAATTAGAGAGTGGTGGTAGAAGAGAGTAGCAGAGTATGGAAAGTGGTCAGTATGTCCTCCAGCAGTCTAAGCCTATAGCAGCATAACTACAGAGATAACTCAGGATAACCTAGCCTTTTAGATGGAGGCATGTGGGAGGCAGGGCCAGGGAGAAGTCTTTAACGACAGTAGTCCCCTCTGTACACTCCACCTCCCTCTGCTCCCCACTCGTCTAAACCTGGG